>JAGFPH010002488.1:148275-158717 GCA_018207615.1 Philaenus spumarius | reverse complement strand
GCCTTATAAACGACACATGGTTGGGTAAAGATAAATTCCCCGCGTGATGGTGCGTTGACTGTTCTAAATCTATAAAGTTTTAATATTCTAAAGGTTTCCGGCTTTTACGTTTTATGTTCTAGACGATAAAAATACTGTAACAGGGCCGTAAACCTTCCCCCACTGGGGACTAAACTCACCTGGGAACTGCGATAGCAGACAATGCGCTGAGGGGTGTATACAGGGTGTCGCGAAGGAAGCGCACAGTGAAAAAAACATTGGGTGTGCTTAAGACCACACGTTGGAAAGTGATAACTTCTATGACCGATGTATATTTTTATCGGTATTAATACTAGAGGAGAATAAGGGTCAAAAAATTATACAAGTCAATATATTTTCAAAAAAGATTATATCATATATTGAAATTGCACAATTATAATATTATAACATAATATACCAAACTTGTGGTTGGGGCTTCAGTGTTTCTAATTGTGCAATATTATTATAAAAATATTATAATAACGTATAATTATATACTACGTATCGCTTATTCTCTCTCCACGCGCTTACTTGTCTATATATACTATGTTTCGAATATTCCTTCTCCACGCTCTGTGCTACGGAAAAAGTTCGGGACGCGAGATTTCACAACCATAGTCAAGCGAATACGTATCGCCTATTCCCTCTCCACGCGCTTACTTGTATCGCCTATTCCCTATATTGACTATGTATCACCTATTCCCTCTCCACGCTCTGTGCTAGGAAAAAGTTCGGGACGCGAGATTTCACAACCATAGTCAAGCGAATACGTATCACCTATTCCCTCTCCACGCTCTGTGCTAGGAAAAAATTCGGGACACGAGATTTCACAACCATAGTCAAGCGAATACGTATCGCCTATTCCCTCTCCACGCGCTTAATTGTATTACCTATTCCTTATTTTGACTATGTATCGCCAATTCCCTCTCCATGCTCTGTGCTACGGAAAAAGTTCGGGACGCGAGATTTTACAACCATAGTCAAGCGAATACGTATCGCCTATTCCCTCTCCACGCGCTTCATTGTATTCCCTATTCCATATTTTGACTATGTATCGCCTATTCCCTCTTCACGCTCTGTGCTACGGAAAAAGTTCGGGACGCGAGATTTTACAACCATAGTCAAGCGAATACGTATCGCCTATTCCCTCTCCACGTACTTACTTGTATCGCCTATTCCCTATTCCCTATTTTGACTATGTATCGCATATTCCCTCTCCACGCTCTGTGCTACGGAAAAAGTTCGGGACGCGAGATTTCACAACCATAGTCAAGCGAATACGTATCGCCTATTCCCTCTCCACGCGCTTACTTGTATCGCCTATTCCCTATTTTGACTATGTATCGCCTATTCCCTCTCCACGCTCTGTGCTACGGAAAAAGTTGGGGACGCGAGATTTCACAACCATAGTCAAGCGAATACGTATCGCCTATTCCCTCTCCACGCGCTTACTTGTATCGCCTATTTCCTATTTTGACTATGTATCGCCTATTCCCTCTCCACGCTCTGTGCTACGGAAAAAGTTGAGGACGCGAGATTTCACAACCATAGTCAAGCGAATACGTATCGCCTATTCCCTCTCCACGCGCTTACTTGTATCGCCTATTCCCTATTTTGACTATGGGTCACCTATTCCCTCTCCATGCTCTGACTCGTGTCTACGCAAAAAGGTTCGTGACGCAAGATTTCAGAAACAAGTCAAGCGAAAGTGCCCAACGGGCCAATAGAAGTTATCACTTCGAAAGCCGCACATTGAAATAAGCGCAAAGTGAAACAATATTCCACTTTATCCACGATTTGGACTAGTGCCATCTTTATTACACGTATGTTTACAAACTGGAAACGTACTCTGACTCGATATTGTTACTAAATACCTTTATGCTACTTTTCGTTTTAGGTTTGCAATTCTGTTTTACATAACGTATTTGGTAACAATATTAAAATAATAATTGACCTCGACTAGGAATCAGCGATGGCTCATCAGCCGGTCAAAATATTTTCTATCATATCTATTAAACATAAAAAAAATCCAGGTATTAGGCCTAACCAAGTAAACTATTTTAACACAACTTACGAAATGAGGAAGCATAATGTCTATTTCAGAGGTATTACCAAGTAAACTATTTTAACACAACTTACGAAATAAGGAAGCACATTGTACATTCAGAGATATTACCAAGTAAACTGTTTTAACACAACTTACGAAATTACCAAGTAAACTATTTTAAAACAACTTACGAAATGAAGAAGCACAATGACCATTTCAGAGGTATTACCAAGTAAACTATTTTAACACAACTTACGAAATGATGTAGCACAATGTTCATTTCAGAGGTATTACCAAGTAAACTATTTTAACACAACTTACGAAATAAGGAAGCACAATGCCCATTTCAGAGGTATTAGCAAGTAAACTATTTTAACACAACTTACGAAATGAGGAAGCACAATGTCCATTTCAGAGGTATTAGCAAGTAAACTATTTTAACACAACTTACGAAATGAGAAAGCACAATGTCCATATCAGAGGTATTACCAAGTAAACTATTTTAACACAGCTTACGAAATGAGGAAGCACAATTTCCATTTCAGAGGTATTACCAAGTAAACTATTTTAACACAACTTACGAAATGAGGATGCACAATGTCCATTTCAAAGGTATTGCCAAGTAAACAATTTTAACACAACTTACGAAATGAGGAAGCACAATGGCCATTTCAGAGGTATTACCAAGTATAAACTATTTTAACACAACTTACGTAATGAGGAAGCACAATGTCCATTTATAAAAGCAGTTATTCACAAGCATAAAAGAAATACTTTTTGGCAAGTTTAAAATTATTGTCCGCCATCTTGGAATGAACTTCATTTTTTTAAATGGGAAGGTGGTCATGTGATACATCATTTCGATGTAGAATTTCAAGGGAAAACCAACGGTGAAATTTGCACATCCATATCTTTAACCGATTGAAAATGGCGGCCAAAAACATAGAAATCGAGTTTTCCGATTTTGGCCCAGTTTGCTGTACTATTTTTTTTATTAAAATAT
Organism: Philaenus spumarius; assembly: GCA_018207615.1. NCBI lineage: Eukaryota > Metazoa > Arthropoda > Insecta > Hemiptera > Aphrophoridae > Philaenus > Philaenus spumarius. Next base: position 155,649 of record JAGFPH010002488.1, on the reverse strand, counting down.
TAATTATTTTTCTTTTTGATTCAGAATTATATAAGCTTTCAAACGACATGCTACACAACTGTATTTAATTCAACCACTCGAAATAAATTTTGAAAAAATCTAAATGGCTGTAACTAAAATTTTTTAAATACTCCCAAATATCGTTGTGTGGCATATCGTTTGAAAGCTTATTTAATTCTGAATTAAAAAAGAAAAGAATAATTAATATTTTTCTTTAAAATAGTACTGCAAAGTGGGGTAAAATCGGAAAACACGATTTCGTTGTTTTTGGCCACCATTTTGAATCGGTTAAAGATATGGATGTGTAAATTTCACAGTTGGTTTTCCCTTGAAATTCTACATTGAAATTATGTATCACATGACTACCTTCCTATTTAAAAAAAAATAAGTTCATTCGAAGATGGCGGATCCAATATGGCGGGACAAAAATTTCAAACTCGCCAAAAAGTAGTTCTTTTATGGTTCTGAATAACTGCTTTAATTTCTATCTCATAAGACTCGTTCATTTTGAGATATTAAGCCATAGCCAGACTTTTCAAACACTGTATCTGTAAAGTGTCAAGTTTGAAGAGAGTTGTATTGTATTGTATTTATTCTTTGACAAAATACATTTCGCATGGCAAGCGTCATTATGTTACAGGACATTTAAAATATTACATAGATAATAACATACAGATCAGTTAAAACTAAAATCTATAAAATACAGTGCTAAAGCAAAATAGCTAGTGATATTCATATTTAAATGTGACAACAATAATTCAACTAAACACCAATTTCTCCTTTTTTACAACTTAAGGGTCTGCTGTAGTGGCGGCCATCTTGGATTTTTATCCCATAAGAGCAATGTTAAATTTCAAACCATTTATTTCGTTTATTTTTTATCATAAAATTGTTTGCAAGGTCTCATTTTAAGCACAGTCACAATGCGCATCCGTTTTGCAATTTAGTTTTTTTAAAAAGCTTTTGATTTGTTATGTAATTGACATATTGTAAGTACAAAGTTTGAATTTTTTTCCTAACACAATAAACAATTAATAATGAAAAATAATTTGCAAGCCGGATCCGAAATTTTATAAAGAATATTCAGTTTTTTTTTTCAACACTCAATTACAAATACTTATAAAATGGTTTGAAATGAGGCAATGTCAAAGCGCACAGCTGCAAGAAATTGCACTGTTTAGATAGGGATATAGTGAGAAGCGCTTTCGTTTCCTGTTGCTTTCTCGTTTACTGGAGCAGACCCTTAAGTCTCTTAAAACCAATTTTCTATATTAAAATTACAACATTTCAATAAAACCAAATTATCAATAAAATTATGATAACAAAATATGGCTGATCGAGCTTTTCTTTGCAAAGAAGATATTTTGACCTTTTAGAGTCAAGTGATTTTCAATTATGCAATAACACCGACTCGTCAGATGAATCTGATGATGATTTTGTTTCCAAACAGAATGATCATTCTACAAACTGTGGATAGTTTGCGTCAGAAGGGATTCAATAATAATTTCCCATTATAATATTACTTATCAAACGTATACAAAATAAACGGTACCAGGAACTGGCACATACTTTCACACAAACATATTTAAATTATTAAACAGATTCACTGTGACTTCATAATTTTGTAGGTGGGGTAGGAGAGGTGATATTAAAGTAGGAGATTAACTAATAAATATTATTAGTATAGCTAGAGAGAAAAATATTTGATCAATTTCGAAACATTTTCATCAAACACATCAATTAGAACTGTACAGATGTACGAAAAAAGATTTTGAAAATTAAAAAAAAAACTTCCTTTTCGGCCAAAAAAACCTCAAAAATCAGATATTATTATTGTTAGCTAAACAAGAATTTTTACAAAGATGCGGTTTTTTGCATATGGTAGCACATTAAGGGCTACAAATAAGATTATTTTTTTCAAAATCGTTAAAGCCGTTTTTTTTTATAAAAAAAATAATAACTGATTTTTTGGGGGTTTTTTGGTCAAAAAGGGGGTTGTTTTCCAAAAAATTTCAAAACCTTTTTTCGTGCATCTATACAGGCCTAATTGACATGTTTAGTGCAAATTTGTTCGAAATCGATAGAATAGTTCTCTAGCTTTGTATCCATACAGCCATTTTGTAAAAACCACTTTTTTGAACACAGAGGGTCCCAAAACGGATATTTCCACAAAAATCACAACACCGATTTTTTTGCGGTCACTATATTTTCTCTATACTATAGTACAGTATAGTGAGAAAGTAAAAAGAAAAACATCTTCATTATTCAGTAGATGGCAGCCCATGAACTCTTCTATAGAATAAAAGGTGCCCTGCTTCACGTAGCTTAACATTTATTTTTTAAATGATTTTTTTCTGTCATTTGCCTAAGGGGCACACCCTGTCCGCCATATTGAATTTGATTGCCATAAGAGCAATGCTACAGAATAAGTAATTTTTTTCTGTTAATTCGTGGAATAAATTTAAAAATTTGGTTCCATTTTCAAGTACTGTCATATGCGGATGTTGATTGCTAAATACATTTTCAAAAACAGTTTTATTGTGTTCATAAACGTATGATATAAATAGTAAAAAATAGTAAACTTTATTCATTTTTTACTCAGTTGCAAAAAGAGATATTGCAAAAAAACCTTAGCTATCAACACCCACAATATATTTTACTTTGAGAAAAAACATACTGATTTCGTTTTTTGACAAAAACAACACAAAATTATGCTTAATAGTGAAGGTATGTTTTGGTTATTTAACATTGAAATTGGTACCCGACTTTGCCGTTTTGAATGTAGGGAGCCGAGCCTTAAGTTCGTGTGGAGGACAGTTGTGTAGGAAGGCCCCAGAAACTGCTGGTGACATTGAAGTTTGAGAAAGCCTGTGTATTGGAATATTTAAATTGTGTGTTTCTCTTGTATTGTGCCTATGTGCCTGGATAGGGTGTACTCCCGTGTGGAACTTCGAAAACATGAAAACACTCATAATATAAATTGACGGAAAAGTAAAAACATAAAACTTTCTGAAAAGAGGGCGGCAAGAATCTGTAAGCCTCTTTACCAAGGCCGTAGCCAGGAAAATTTTTCGGTGCGGTGGGAGGGGGAGGGTCAGGTCTGGACCGGGGATTTGAATTTAAACCCTTTCAACACGTTCACTGTTAAGGACGCACATGTGAACTTGACACTGAACACTATGAGAAGCGGCCGACGCACAGTGCATTGCACGCCAACCCCATATTGGGAGTATTTTCAACACACAAACGCATTGCGTGCTTCGCACGTAAACCCCCGTATTGGGAGAATTTTCAATACGTAATGCATTGCGTGCAAAAAATATGTTGCTGGATCTTCTGTTGCGATGTATATTGGGATGTGTGGCCTACCCAATCCCATGTCCAAGTAAGCATGTGGATAACGGGCGGCGCCCTTTTGTATTGATGTGGGGGTAAGGTATGTGCATATAAGTGCTGCCTGCCGATTACTTGTTCGCCGGGGCTTAAGAAACCTTGCCATCAACGAGGACCTGTTTGAGGTGCTGTGGTAACACTGCTTCTTGTAGGGCATGGGACGGCTTCCATGATATCTGGAGTGTCGCTGAATCCACAGGGTGGTTCAGTGGGCATGAAGGTGTATCCAAAACCGTAGCCATTCGTTTGTCGGACCAGTGACCAGTCTTGGCCTTAAGCAGAAGTGGAGACTGGTACCACGGGTGCGAGGGTGCCCTACTGGAGGTAACTTAGTACCCACGCAATTCCGGTTGACCTCGTGGGGGTAGTGTCACTGCTGATAGAGGTTCACCCTGCCTGGAGAGCCTTGGGGAATAGACATGCCAGCACCTAGCACTTGTGTTGATCTCATAATGTTCTTGTTTAAAGAGTTTACATAGTTTGTCTTCAACATCCTAAGTTTCAATATGTAGGCCATAATTGTTATTAATTTCTAAAATTATTTTGTATTACTACTGTTTACGTCTACTATATTATTTAAAATTTGTTTAGTATTAATTATTGTGTGAAAAAAGTTACCCTTCCTTTCCCTCCCCGTAACATTTAGCTTCGAGTCAGGGAGCCTCAAGAATTAAATTTGCCCCAGGCCCCCTAAATCCTCACGGCGACCCTGCATACAAGACCCCTTTCGATCATCAACAATTATAGTTATATAAAGAAATATTTGTTAAACCTATTCAGTAAATAGTTAATTGAACCCGAGTTATATAAACAGATTGCGTGACAAAATATGCCAACTAGGCAGTATAAATTTGTTTTATTTATTTACAACTCTAAAGAATTCAACTGCGTCATAGAAACGGCGCGTGTAAAACAAGTTGCAATAAGTACACGTGTAGCCGAATGTTTTATTCGGTGATGCAACGAGATCTGATTTCGACTATCGATTATCAAATACAAACAGATGGTAGATAAAAATGTAATCTATTGAAATCGGAAGAAATTGTTTTATTGTTTACTTTTAAATTTCCTTATTGCTTTACGTAACATTTGTTTTTCCGTGAAAATGAAACGCTTTCTATTTTTACTAAATTAAAAATTAAAAAGTTTGTACTACGGTTGGGATTCGAACCCAGGACATTTAGGGTTCTGCGCTATTGCTCTGCCAACTGAGCTACCAGATATTGGTCAATATAAACAGACTAACAGACTACCTTGTTTAAAATGATGTTGAAATCATTGAGTTGACCGCAGCTCTTCAAGTAGCAAAACTGTAGGCCTACACTACTAGCATTGAATGTGTGTTTCATTCTTCCGCTATCAAATATAGGGCAGGTTCATAAAGGAAGAAACTAGAGGGTTACGGACGTAACCCTGGCTGTAAACGCACTGAAATGCGCATGCATGACATTGTATGTGAGTATGTGTTATTAAGGGTCTGCTGTAGTGGCGGCCATTTTGGATTTTTATCTCATAAGAACAATGTTAAATTTCAAACCATTTATTTCGTTTACTTTTTATCATAAAATTGTTTGCAAGGTCTCATTTTAAGCACAGTCACAATACGCTTACGTCTTGCAATTTACATTTTTCTAAATTTATTTCATTTGTCAAGTAACTGACATTTTATAAGTACAAAGTTTGAATTTGTTTCGTAACACAATAAAAACTTAATACTGTAATGAAAAAATAATTTGCAAGCCGGATCCAAAATTTTATAAAGAATATTCAGGTTTTTTTTCAACACTCAATTACAAAAGATAGACTTATAAAATGGTTTGAGATGAGGCAATGTAAAAGCGTTCAGCCGCAAGAAATTGCACTGTTTAGATAGGGATACAGTGAGAAGCGGTTGCGTTTTCGGTTGCTTTCTCTTTTACTGGAGCAGACCCTTAAGGGAAGGATAACCTGTCCGCCTTACTGAAACTGATTCCCATAAGAGCAATGCTACTGAATAAGTCAATTTTTTCCGTTAATTCGTGGAATAAATTAAAAAAATTGGTTTCATTTTGAAGTACTGTCATATGCGGATGTTGATTGCCGAATACATTTTCAAAAACCGTTTTATTGTTTTCATAAACGGATGATATAAATAATAAATTTGATTAATTTTGTACTTAGTTGCAAAAAGAGATATTGAAAAAACCTTAGCAATCAATACCCACAATCTATTTCACTTTAAGAAAAACAAATACAGCTTTCGTTTTTTGACGAAAACAACTCAAAAATATGCTTAAAAATGAAGGTATGGTTAGGTTATTTTAACATTGAAATTGTTCGCCAACTTCGTCGTTTTGAATTTAGGGACACGAGCCTTAATGGACCCAGCCATCATCTAGAATTTGGCGTAACAAGATTACTGGAGTAATTATGATCAGAAAACTATTCAGAATAGTATGTCATTTTAAAGATTAGACAGTCCGAATGTGGATAGCATTTAGTTTTTAAAATTTGTTTTTAACAAAATTTGTTCTTTAACTTAACTCAAAATCAAAGTTTGCGGTTTTTGTCTTACTCAATAATTCAAATATAAAAAAAGTAAAAAGCTCGAACCATATTCGAAGTTTAATTACCTTTCAAATAAAAGTAATTTCATTAAATCTGGATAATTGATGACGAAAAATCCGCTTTAATGTGGAAGCATGTACGACCCGAACTTATGTTCTTACTCGAGTGTTTAGCCTGTTCTCTGGTGGTTATCAACTAACAAAATTATATGTCCGTTAATTTTGAATGTGAGAGAAAACTGTGTTTAAAGCTCGACAGGAGTGAACAAATATTCAGAACATACTTGCTGTTAAACTAAATTTTAATTTTAAAAGATGCTACCTACGATTGTTTGAGCATACGCGGGCCAAAGATGTCTACAAAGGTTTTGAAAAGATCGCTCGCGAAGCGATCCCGCTGATTAGTCCGCAGAAGTGTTCAGGGTCGGAATGGCATCGTTTAAAACAAAGGGAGCTGATTTTTTCCAAAGTTGGTCATGTGACGTAATGTGACGCGGTCGTGAAAACGTCTTTAACATCAATTCTTACAAACTAAACACTAAACACATCTTTCACGGACTCAGTATAAATACAGTATTTTAGTAAAATAGCACTTCAACAAGCCAAACTAGCATTTGTCGTGATGTTCTTAGAATTTACTAGCGGTTCAACGTACATTTTTGTTCAAACAAGCGACAACACTTGCTATGGGCTCAGAATTCCCCGAAACTTTCACACGGTCGGAAGATATATCTGAGTAAACTAAAACTGGTTCCACCTGTCCTACGCATAGGCCAATTACAGGGCACAGTTCGTAACCTCGCGACCCGGTACCGTTTTATGAATAATATTTTATTGTTTTTACGACGGAACCTGCATCCAAAGATGGTTTATGTTAACGTGTGTACGGATTGTAGTATGCAATCAGCGAGTTAGTCGTGCATCATTTTAACACATTTTAAGGAAGACCTGAAACGAAATCGAATTACTGATCAAGGGTTTCTGAGTTATTGCTGCTGTTCTGGACGAGACCGGTAGAACCTGTTTGTAATTCACCGATTCACTGAAATTTTGATTCTTTTTAACGTTCTAGCTTTTTGGGGACATTAGATGAAATAATAATTCTCGTTTAAAAATTCTCCAAATTATGTTTTGTCACATTACACCATAAAAAGTACACATTTAATAAAAAGTACCGGTTTTAGATTATCAGAGAAAAACTAGAAAATGTTGGTCATTGAAATATTTTTTTTTGTAAAAATCAGGACGCTCAAAATTTTTTATTTATTTTTTTGGAACGAAGCTCCTTAACGCGGGTTGCGGTAGGAGTTAAGAAATAGAAAATGTAATGCGTAACGAAAAAAAGGTGTTTATTAATTGGTTGCTATGGCAATGACAAATATAAAATACAAGTAACGAAAAAGCGTTATAAAATTAGTTGCTATGGCAATGTATG
>JAGFPH010002488.1:133114-148175 GCA_018207615.1 Philaenus spumarius | reverse complement strand
TTTTTACAGAAATATTTTATATAGGCTAATTTAATATCCACATACAGGTTGTAGAATGGAATGCCCTTTTTAAAATTAAAAAGAAATTATGAAGCTATCTCAAATACAACTTGAGTTATGTCTGCCACAGTGAAGCCTAGTTAAATCCGTGGGGAGGGGGGCCAATACTTAAGGAAAAGTCACTATAACCAACACTCATATATAAAACATAAAATAATTAGGTTTGCTTTAAAAATAAAGAAAACATTTTTTGTGGTGGAGTGCCCCCTTAAGATAGATCATTGTTAGGTTAAAATTCATGCCGAGTTTGAACTCAATCTGTCAAACATTTCTCTAGGTGTATGTATTATTTTGTAAAAAAACAGATTGGCGGATATCTGGAAAAGTTAGCTTTTCCGGACATAAGTCCGTATGTAAATGATGTCTTATTTTTACTGCATAATCAGTTCCTCCTGAAATACTCTGTATATACTTTTACGTGCGAGATAAAATTCTCATATCTTTGAAGTTAGGGCAAAAGGTCTTAAGTCAGAAATTGTTAACGAATTCTTATTGTATGAATAAAATATATATTGTTTGTGATTTCAACATCAATGGTAAAAAAGTCGAAGTTATATAAAAAACTAATTTTCGTGGTTTTTTTAAAATAAATATATATACAAATATATATATACACATACATATTTATAATCTTATAAAAATTCTGCAAAACATCCCAAGCCGGAGGAGACCAGGTAACTAGTCATATCCCGTCAGCTTATGAGCGAGCCAACCACCGTTTGCTTTACTTCCGCCCTCCTACCCTCAAACAACAGATCTGAAAAGATACCGGGTCTAGCCGAGATTCGAACCCAGTATCTTCTGATGAGGAAGATTCTACGCTAACCACTCAGCTATCATGGCTTGTCAATAAGAACTGAGAACAAAACAGCACCTGAGTTACGTGCTATCATATTGCCTATCTCGCCCCTTCTCTTAAATTATAATATATACTGCAATGCAAGCCATGAGTTTGTCAATATGAGTGCTTCTCCTGTATCGTTAACAATTTCTGACTTAAGCCCTTTTGCCCTAACTTAAAAGATATATAAATAACTACACGATACAGTTAGGCTTATAAAACCTTTACTGAAGTTATTAATGTTCAAAAGTCATTACCGTAGCAAAACGCGGGTGCACAGCTAGTTATTATGATGTATATCTAACGGCTTAACCAAAGTAAGATGACTTTTCTCTGATGTAGAAGGTGCATTTAGTAGTACTGATTAATACTTTAACGCGTTCAATTAATACAGTAAGTGTACTAACAAACCAGATCAATAGAATTATTCGCACAGACACAACACATTCCTAATAACGTACTGGAGAGTGTATTCCTACATTCTAAAACTGCATTCAATCCGGCCTAGACGTTCGCTAAACGGCCCAAAAGAACGTACTTCGATTACTTAAATTTGTTTTTACGGCAATAGGAGCACAGAGTGTATCTTGGCTCTAGACCAATCCCAAACGGAAAATCCCGACTCCAATTAAGTTTTTGGCAATAGCGCTCCAGATTCGCCGAACAGATACCTTTTATATAATAGAACAACATATCGAAAGCCTTTTTAGCAGTAAACAAAGCTAATACTGACTCGGGTAATAAATTCAAAGTCACGGCCTCTCTGTTATTGTAGCGATGCCGGTGACTAGGCGAAGGAAATTGGAGTATTGGGGTACTCTGAAGTCTTTGTGAGCGAAGTGCGTGTGCGTGCGCGCGCATTTATACTGAAATTGCGCGTAAAAGCATTCAAGTGCGGTTTGAACGCGTGATAACTTTCCGCGCCTTCTTTTTAACCAGTGAGTTTGTATTTCTTTTTAGTGTTTTCTGTTCAAGTTTGGGGTTTACTACTATAAATATATATATAGTAATAAATAGTTGAAAAAAACAATGGTTTAAGGATTTTTTTTACTATCAAAAACAAAGATTCGGTTGCGTTATATGAGCCTTAATTATAATACTTCACCAACTTCAACATAAATAATTCGGCCACGCACCTGAACCGCTGACGTGAGTTGACCGAATTTCCAAAATTAAGTTTCTATGTTTTGTTTTAAGGTTTCAACCAACTATTTGGGAAATTGTTCTACTCAAGAAGGCGCTGAATATCTGCCTGTGTGTACGAAATATATTAGTAGAATTTGTTTGATAAGCCTCCAGCTTCGAATCACGCGCTCCTTCGTTCCACTCTCCGCGGAAAAACTCGCTTTCCCCTCGGTAAAATTTCCCACATGGATTTGAACCAGGTACTTATTTTTGTATTTTACGTTTTGGTCGATTTTGGGAGAACCAAGCAAGCTATAAAGTCGCGTAAAAAGCAAAATATGAAGAATAATATAATACATTATTTGTTTTCTTAGATAAAACCAAAAAAGTTTCATTCTCGTTCTTTAATTTGTATAGTTAACGAAATCGTAGGAGCAACATAGGCAATCAACATGTGTACCAAATTTAGACCAAATCAGATTTAAAATGCGGAGTTAGAGTGCGAACATATACTGTGTGTAAAAAAAGTCCGTCCGTCCCTTTAATTTTTTTGCTTGTTAAAACAAACAAATATCTTTTCTGGAACGATACTAACGTAATCCAAAGTATCTTTTGACGTTATCGGAAATTTTGAGTGCCGCCCAAAAATGGGGGATTTCGGGGGCAACTCAAAATTTTTAAATGGGAAGTATGGTCATATGATACCTCATTTTAAAGGTATATTTAAAACTAGGAAAATGACATAAAGCAAATAAAAATCGGTCAATAAAAAACAAAATGGCGGCCCTAAACGTGTTGAAATAAATCGACATAAAATTGCTAATATCTCGAAAAGGAAGACTTTTTAGAAAAAATTTCTTCAAGAGACAAAAAATGTTTATTTCAAAGTGCTTGGCCTGAAAAATTGCTCCCAAATCGATTTCGTAAATTTTATTTTTACTCTATCTTGAAAAATTTTAAAAAAATTAAGAAATCGATTTGGAAGCAATTTTTTAGGTCAAGCACTTAAACATTTTTTTGTTTCTTCAATTTTTTTCTAAAAACTTCCTTTTCGAGATATAACCAACTTTATGACGATTTATTTCAACACGTTTAGGTCCGCCATTTGGTTTTGGGTGGTCCGATTTTTATTTTCTTTATGTAATTTTCCTCGTCTTAAATAGACCTTTAAAATGAGGTATCACATGACCATACTTCCCATTTAAAAACTTTGAGTTGCCCAAGAAATCCCCCATTTTTGGGGTACACTCAAAATTTCCGATAACGTCAAAAGATACTTTGGATTAATTTAGTATCGTTCCCCAAAAGGTATTTGTTTGTTTTAACAAGCAAAAAATTTAAGGGGGGACGGACTTTTTTTACACACAGTATATATAAAATGTCTAATGACGTGTTCTGGAGTCCACGATCGGTACACATTGACTACTCCCAACCTTAGGTCTTATCATAAGAGTCACTTCAATAGCTCATCTTTCCTATGGAAACTCGCTAATAACAATTTGGCGTCATTAAAAACAAAATATGTTTTCTCTCTATTGTTTAAAAACGTTTCTATTATTCACGCACAAACTCTGGCTCCACTGCGCATGCTACGGTCACCGATACCCCCACCACCCTACATTTTTAACACCAGTTGTGGCTAACAGTATGCAATACTTTCACATCAGCACGTGATGCAGGTTGCAAGAGTTTCAGTTAACGCGGAGTGTTGAATAATACATAATTCTAAGTTCATAATTCATAAGCCATAAATCATATTTTACGACGATCTTCACTCTCGGCTATGTGATTTGGCGAGCGAAGCGAGCAGTGTTCGGAGCCCTCTTGTGTATTTATAAAGCAATTTCAATTCGTTTCGGCACATCTATAGTCCATTTACACGCATTTCAACGTTGTAGGAGAAACATTACACAGTGACTAGGAGACCGCCAACTTTCTCATTACCTCCACACACATATCTAATAATTTCTTTTGAATAAAGGTATAGAATTAATAACCTCAAAGCTATGATGATCCATAACACTAACGTCTAAATCAAAGTACTAAATTTATACTTGACTCAAATTGTATGTAAACAACTCTTGACGTTATTATAAAAAAATCATGAAATATAATTAAAATATATTTAAATTAGCAGTTTTGGGGTTATTGTTGTTTTAGTCTACACCCTAATTTAAATCCAGAATTTATTAAATTAAAATTTTATTTCATCGTTATACAAGTCGGCACTTTTGGGTTATTTTTTGTTTTAGCTTACAACCTATTGATACATATTTCTGGATATTCATTTTGCTCTAGAGACTTTTTTTACTAACCCATCCGAAACAACCGTCCTAGGAAGGCTTTTTACTTTCTCACTATACTATAGTAAAGAGAAAGTATAGTGATCGCAAAAAAAAGTGGAAATATCCGTTTTGGGACCCCCTGAGTCCAAAAAAGTGGTTTTTACAAAATGTCTGTCTGTATGTATACAAAGCTAGAGCGAAAACTATTCGATTTGAAAAACTATTTCAAACAAATTTGCACCAGACATGTTAAGTAGGCCTGTATAGATGCACAAAAACGGTTTTGAAAATTTTTCAAAAACAACCCCCTTTTTGTAAAAAAAAACCCAAAAAATCAGTTAACTGCTCTAACGATTTTGATAAAATTTGGCTTATTTGTAGCCTTTAATGTACCCTACCATATGCAAAAAACCCCATTTTTCTAAAAATTCTCGTTTAGCTAATAATAATAACTAATAATAATAATAATTTTGGTGGTTTTTTGGCCTCAAAGGAGGTTGTTTTTCAAAAAATTTCAAAACATTTTCCTGCATCTATACAGGCCTAATTGACGTGTTTGGTGCAAATTTGTTCGAAATCGATCGAATAGTTTTCTCTCTAACTAATAATAATAATATTTATCATTTAATCTCCTACTTTAATATCACCTCTCCTACCTCACCTACAACTATGAAGTCACAATGAATCTGTTTAATAATTTAAACATGTTTGTGAGAAAGTATGTGCCGGTTCCTGGTACCGCTTATTTCCCTAGTCATAGATATTAAAGCAATTCAGTTACACGTTTGCCTGGTTCAAATCACACACACAGTGACGTCATCGCGTTGTAACGTTCTTTGACTGGCAAAGTGTAAGGCGAGAAGAGAAGGTCGAACAGGTCCTATTAATGATAATCAAAGACTAATTGGATGAAACCAATACCCCGTGATATCCTACATAATTATACAGGCCGTGGTTTTGGGAACGGCGAAGTAAATTTAGACTAAATCCTCTCTCCTGTTTAGCGATACGCTGAGTATAATATTACAGTAAATACAGTCAGTATTAATAAGCGGGGCGGAGATTGGTAGTCGTAACAGTTCCTTTGTTTAATACGCGTAATCAAAAATTGCACGTAAGAGTTTGTTTTGTTAAAATATAAAATATGTGTAAAAACCGAAATATATATTCGTAAATTTTTACTTTTTCTGATTTTACAAGGCCGTTTCAAGGCCATAGCCAGGAAAACTTGTCGGGGGGGGGGGGAGTCAGGTCTTTTAATTGACAGCTGGACTCTTTGTTCATCCTTTACGCTTGTTCCTGCTTCAATTAGTGTCTAATTCCCCAAAAGCTGTATGATTTAAGACTAAATATTAAATAATTGAATTAAGGTAAATTATTATTGTATTTAATACCAATCAATTACGTTGATTTGTAAAACAGAATTGCAACTCTAAAAACAATATCCTCAAGTATTTACAATATCTAGTCACAATATATTTCCCTGTTGTAAATATATATACAGACTGTTCATAAAGTCCATTTAACCTCCTTTATTATTTTTGTTATTGAAAATAAGTTAACAAAACTTTGTATATATCTTGTGTTGCATAACAGGACAAATTTTTTGAAATATCTGAACCTTTATTATTTTGGGGGGCTTGAGGGGGTAGTGGGGGCGGGGATAAGCAATTCCAAATACAAATGAAGGTCATGTAATACACCATTGAAGAGCTTATTAAAAGAGAAACAGAATGGTGCAAACTAGAGCTTAGTATCATGTTTCAAAGTAATGGACAGTCAAAGTTATGGAAAATGATATTGTTATCATAACATCAAAGCAGGTTATTAATTTTTTAATATTAGGAATAAGTAGGTTGTATGTTATTTTCCAGAACTTTGATTGTCCATAACTTTGAAACGAAATACCATATTAAGCTCTAGTTTGCGCCATTGCTTTTCTCTTTTAATAAGCTTTTCAATGGAGCTACATGACCTACTTTTATATTTGAAATTTATAGTTAACCCCTTTACCTCCCCTAAGCCCCCAAAATCGTAGAGGATCAGATATGTCAAAAAATGTGTCCTGTTATGCAACACAAGTATATACAAAGTTTTGTTAACTTACTTTCAGTAACAAAAATAATGAGGGGTGTTAAAGAGTTTTTATGAACACTCCGTAAATGTAATACTTACGGAACTACTTTATAAAATATGAATATGAAGTAATAAAAGTAATCAAGAGTAACTGAGTTTTATCAAGAGCTCAGTAAAAGAATCTTGAACAAATCTGGTAAGTGGCATCTTTGGAATTATCATTATATAAGTATTAGCTTATAAGAGTTTTTATTAATTATATTCAGAATGTCGGTTTTTGTTAACCAGTGCGGAGCTAAATGCCTTACCCATTTTAAAATGTCTCCGTACGAAGGGGTCTAAGAGTCTGCACTTTTTAAAGTGAATAGCCGGACTCTTTGTCCTCTCCGGCAGATCAGATATCCAATGTTTGTGACGACTGAAGACTCAGGCTCGTAGTCCGAACATGAAGCATTTTAGTGCCTTCAATTTAACACTATTTGAAATTACATTTTAAGTGGATGTTTTTATTTAAACAAATACAAAACTGCAGACAAATATAGAAAATAAATTTGATTAATCTTAATTAGACTTACATTTAGCTACAAGTGAATATTACACAATATGTCTCGCCTAAAGTGAATCTATACCTAACGTTTTAATTATAGGCTACATCTGGCAGCTTACTTCTTTACTTCTGAAGAGAAACTTCTAATAAATTACACTAATTACATGTTCCATACGAAATCATTATACAATAATTCGACCACGCAGCTGAACCACTGACGTGAGTTGAGCAAATTTCCAAAATTAAGTTTATAGGCCTATGTTTTAGGGTTTCAACCAACAATTTGGGAAATATGTCCATTCACGACGGTGCTGAATAGCTGCAAAATGGTTCGCAAGCCATTCCGCATATTGGGAGTATCTTCAACACACAAAGCATTGCGTGCTTCGCACGCCCACCCCCGTATCGGGAGTATCTTCAATGCACATGCCTTTGAACCGGGTACTTATATGGTATTTTACGTTTTGATCGATTTTGGGGGAACCAAGCGAGCTATAAGGTAGAGTAAAAAAACAAAATGTGCAGAATAACATCATACATTTATATATTTAGAAAAAACTGAAAAACAAATTCATTCTCGTAAGAAAAATCTAAAAAAATATTTACTTCCGGTCAAAAAACGTGCTTCCGATTGTTGGATTGTTTCGGCTAACGAACTCGTCCGAGTGACGTAGACAACCAACATGTGTACCAAATTTTAACCAAATCGGACTTAAAATGCGGCCGCTAGAGTGCGAATACATATATACATGATTTATAATGACTCCCCAAAACGTGTTCTGGGGACCATGATCGTGCTCATTTGCTACTCCCGACCTTGGGTCTTACCATAACAGCCACTGCAGTAACTCATTTTTCCTATGGAAATTCGCTAAAAGGAGAGAAACGCAATTGGTATGACAGTTAGTTATGTTTGTGTTCTAGTGCCGCAATACTGCTTTAAACGCCGAAACTACGCTATATCAAAGACCACTAAAGAATACCGTTGCGTGGCGGCCAATAGGATGGGTGCGCAGCGTTGCCATATCTACTAGTCTCGAACACTCATGGTATTTACCGCTCGAGGCTTGAGCGCACAGTTTAAAGAATTATAAATGCGTTGAGTCGTTGAGTCAGACGCGTTCAGTTAGAAGCGTGGGAAGAACGTGACAACGTCGCACTAAGGCGATTGGAGCGTTCAAGGTCTCATTCTTTCGTGGTCTTTGATATAGGTGTGTACTAGCTGCAACGTTGCGTTGAACGAAGCTCGTGTGTACCGGGCCTTGTAGCAATGGACCGCAAATGTCCATGACCGAATCTGTCAGTCTTTCACCAAACCTGCCGTTCGTAAGTGGTTTGATTTGAAGAATAATACTTTTCGTGATTCTTGCGGGCGGGCATTAGCAAACGCTCTTTCGATAAGAAACACCTTCAAAATCGTAATTCGCCTGGCCTCCGCGTTGTGAATCTGGTGTTTTTTTTGTTTTTTGTATTGACCGATGCATTTCTGTTACAATATTTATACTTATTAAAGCCAAATACCATTGACTCATCACAGTTTCTCCAAAACCACGAGGCCCACAAACATGAAATTAGGCACTAATACTCTTTATAGGCTCTACACGCGCACTAAGAAAAGGTTTCCGAAAATTCGAAATTTTAGGGGGAGTGTTGGGGGGTCAAAGTTACTAAATCACGGTTTCTCAAAACCTACCGAACGGATTGGAATGAAATTTGGTATGTAGCTTCCCCTAGGTCCATAGGTGCTCGCTAAGAAAGGGTTTCAAAACATTCGAAATTTTAGAGGAGGTTTGGGTGATCAAAGTTACTAAATCACGATTTCTCTTGAACTACTGAACGGATTGAAATGCAATTTGGTACTTAGCTTCCTCTAGGGCCATAAGTGCTCACTAAGAAAGGTTTTTAAAACATTCAAAATTTTAGGGGTGGTTTGGGGGGTCAAAGTTACTAAAAAAACCATCGAACGGATTGGAATGAAATTTATTATGTAGCTTCCTCTAGGGCCCTAGGTGTTCGCTAAGAAAGGGTTTTTAAAAAAAATCGAAATTTTTTGGGAGGTTTGGGGGGGTCAAAGTTACTAAAAATCCCCATAAGAAATACATAGTGTAATATATTTATTGATATAATATATTTTTTGTTAATATACATTTAACTTTGATTTGTCTATCCGTGCAAAGCCGGGTCTGGCCAGCTAGCCGGATATAAAACTATCAACCGAAGACAGATACAATATTGCGAAGGTGCAGCACAGCCTTGTCCGTCGTCACCACTATCACTAGGCACCCAAACACCGCCAAACGACCACAGCACTAGCCCCAACATCAATCGTTACGTTTCGCGAACCATCCAGACGTCTCGATCCCGCTTTTTACGAACTGCGCAAGCGCAAGCATGTAACTCCATAAAATTAGTCAACATAATAAGCGATAAATAACCGTGACAAAAGAGCGGACCTATAAAACAAGATAAAACCTGACCGGTAGCGTCCGTCGTAGGAACTAAATCACCGAAACCAAGACGGGGTAAAACAAAACCTGTACGCTCATTTGCAATTCTAACAGATCGACTTCATCACGCGGGATATTTGGAATTCAAGGACGTCGCTTAAAGAGTGCCGAAATATTCGCGGCCCATTGTTGAGGCGTGGCCGGGTCCGGTTAATTTATAAATTGGTGACTTCCTCCGGCGGAGTTCCGACTCGAGTATTTGTAATTACTCTAGTTGCTGACCCTCCCCGCCGAAATTTTTTGCTAATTGCTTCATTTCTCGGAAGCTCGAAGAATCTGAAACAGTAATTAACATCATTAATTGGTAATCGGACAAGCAGCGCATGCGTCACCTGGTCAACCGTTCGCGCTTTAAAATCTTAATTGTCGCTAATTTTGAAGGCCAAATTGTATGCCTTTCTTTATATTTTAAACTAGGGAAACCCCTGCGTGCTCCGCACTGTAACCCCGTCGCGACCTTTTGTACACACAATCATGTTATGTTTTCTTTATAGTAAAGGTGTAGGATTAATAATAACCCCAAAGCTAAGATGATAAATAATGTTAGATCTTCAACATGTAAATCTTCAACATCTAAATGGGGTAACTAACCTAAAACAATATACCTTTAATTCTATGAGAATAGACAGCTGAAATGTTGCACGATTGTCTCTTATGTGAAACGTAAATAACAGAGTTCTAGCATTTTGATTATTTTCATTGAAGGGATGAAAATGGGGATACCAAGTGGGGATAAAATAGGACCCCTGTATATCATGTTTCACGAGACCGAATTTGGCGTTTTGGGTCAAATATTGCAACAATTACCGCAGTTACAGAACTGGGACCTATTTTATTAAGTTTATCTGCTCATCTTGCGTAAATTAAATTACATGTTACACCTTAATTAACGCCCTACATATTTCAATACGGATTAGAGTTAGAGGCGAAATAACAGGTACTTTTAAATTGAAGTATTGTGATGGGTGATCAAAAGTTATATTTATTTTTACACTCTGGTTCAACAACCATTATTTATAAAATAGTATTGCCAATCTCGTACACTTCATTAAAAAAATTAGTTTTCTACAAACAAGGTAGAAAGTTTAAAATACACTCTAAACTTGAAGAAACTTGTACTAGTTTTAAACTCTAATTATTGTTTTTGGAGGGAAATTTCGAACTCATGAGGGAAATTTTAAGTCATTTGGAGGGAAATTCGTGTTTGGGTTTCTGTAACGGACAGCTGGCTGGCAACTAGGTCTACTTCTTAACATATTTAAATTAGAAGTACAAATTATTTCAAAGTATAAAATCAGCTGTTAATGTAAATAGCTTAGATGAGAGTTTAGAATAAACACCTGTTATTGTACCAACGGTGAACATTGTAAATCAGCTGAGCTATGTAATTTAAATGGACAAACATTTGAAATAGTATTTTTGAAGTTTTGTAAGTTCTTTTCAATTACAGTAGAGTCACTCTAATCCAGAGTAGATGTACCAGACACTCTCCCGATCACCGAAAGTTCGGATTAAACGTAATTTGCCCTAAAATGACGTAATACAAGTTTTAGAGGGGTAAATTTATAAAAATCTATGTTTCCCTCCATAAAAACAACATTTCTCACTGCGTAATTTTAGTTTTAATAGTACATTAGTACTCTTAAGTTTTAACCAGCTTTGTGAATAAAATTCAAAATGTATTGATTGTGCAGTAAAAACAAAGACATAAAACGGTACAATACTGCAAGTTGAACATTTTAAAAAGGACAGAAAATTAAAATAAAGTGACATGGTTTAAACAAAGCTTGGGGTTTTTGCTCTATTGTCACAGTCACGCAGAAACACTCTTACTGAAACACACGATCAATATTTTGCAAGTGTATTTTGTGGGTATCAACTGATAAACTGTGCGAAGGAAACCAAAGAGACTTTCTAATAAACGGTACCTGGAACTGGCACATACTTTCTCACAAACATATTTAAATTATTAAACAGATGCACTGTGACATAAATATTATTATTATTATTATCTAGAAAGAAAACTATTAGATCGATTTCGAAAAAATTTGCACCAAACACGTCAATTAGGCCTGTACAGAAACACGAAAAAATGTTTTAAAAATTTGAAAAACAACCCCCTTTATGACCAATAACCCCCCAAAATCAGTTATTATTATTAGCTAAACGAGAATTTTTAGAAAGATGCGGGTTTTTGCATAGGGTAGGGTACATTAAAGGCTACAAATAAGCCAAATTTTATCAAAATCGTTAGAGCCGTTGTTTTATAAAAAATAATAACTGATGATTTGGGATTTTTTTTGCCAAAAAGGGGGTTGTTTTTCAAAATTTTTCAAACCCGTTTTTCGTGCATCTATACAGGCCTACTTGACATGTCTGGTGCAAATTTGTTTGAAATCGATCGAATAGTTTTCGCTCTAGCTTTGTATACATACAGACAGACATTTTGTAAAAACCACTTTTTTTTACTCAGGGGGTCCCAAAACGGTTATTTCCACAAAAATCTCAACATCGAATGTTTTTGCGATCACTATACTTTCTCTATACAGTATACAGTAGTGAAAAAGTAAAAACAATAGTATGGCGTGAGTCAATTTTTGGAAAGCAGGATGTGTGCGCTGACTTGGGACGATGAAACTGCCCCGATATTTTAGGTATGTTTGAAATGATGAAACTGATAAACAAGGTACTTTAAGTGATGCTCATTAAAGAGGATCAAGAAAGGTCCCCTCGCCAGACCAGAAATGCTAAAATTGCCACGAGCGCCTGTCTCTGCGTTATTATTTTTTGTCCCTGCGTCCTGTCAGCGACTGCAGTCTTCTAATAACTGCCACCAATATCAGGAATTACTGGCTGATAAACTTTAGTGTAGTACAATCGGTTGTACTTTAGGGGTTAGGTTAGGTTGTCGACGGCAGTTTTAGAAGACTACAGTCACTGACAGGACGCAGGGACAAAAATTATTCTCTTTTTTCCCCAGTCCCGTAGCGACTGGCCGGGTGCTCGGGGCAATTTCAGCATGTCTTCATGTCTAGTCTTGCGAGGCGACCCTTCCTAATCCTCTTTAATGAGCGGGGCAGTTTCATCGTTTCAAAAATACCCAAAATGTCGGGGCAGTTTCACTACGCTTCGCTGACTGTATTATCTAATATTGAGGTTTTAAACTCTCTCATAGAATTCGTAAAGCTTTGTTTTAAATCCCGTCCGGATTAACCGGATGTCCGGATAAGCGGGGTCCGGATTATCGTTACTCTACTGTAAATATCAGAATTTTCGCTGCCAACTTGAAGTCATAATATTTAGACTGGGATATAACACACGGAGAGTAAGAGCTCAGTTTTTCATAATTTTACTTACGATTTCAAATCTTGTTGCGTGGATTACAAGTAGGTTGTATATTGATCACACTACAGAAGATGTTTTGTTGACGTGTACATTCGTGTATCTTTTAATTCTTGTACTAATGACTAAACTAATTAAATTCTAAAACACGACAAAAGACACGTTAAGTACCGACTTAAAACTGATTTTTCCATCTGTTTTTGAGAATCCTGTGCTCCCTCTACCTACATAATTTACCCGACAACTTTGGTACATAATTTACATCGCAGACGGACATAATAATAACATGGGTCGACCATCGGTAGACCTTCGGGAACGACCCTAATTTAAACAGTTAGTGGCCTGCTATTTCTACCTGCGTAGCAAGGTGTTATAAAGGTACCTAAGGGGATAGGTCATCGAAAGGTTACAAAAGCAGCCGCTATAGGCCTAAGCATTCCTTTTCCTTGCCTCATCACACGTAGCAATAAAGAGTGTTTCAAAACTCACTGCTAGAGATGAGGAAATCTGTGACTTTTGAATATCGGCGACAACTGTGCTGTGACAAAAAATATCAGTGACTTGTCACAGCCTGTGGCATCTGGTATAAACTAATTTCTAATCACAGTCACGGACATCATCATGTACGCTTATAGTGAAATGTCCAATTCCCGTTAAGAGATGACGGTATATTTCTTATGTATGGTATTTTATACAGTGTTTATTAGCGAATTCCCATAGGAAATATGAGCTATTGCAGTGACTCTCATGTTGAGACCTAAGGTCGGGAGTGGTAAAAGAGCACCGATCATGGTCCTAGAACACGTCTTTTTATATACTGTATATGTATATACTGTAATATGTGTTCGCACTCTAACGGCCGCATTTTAAGTCCGATTTGGTCTAAATTTGGTAGACACGTTGGTTGCCTAAAACTTGGGGTTTTATCTAAAAATAAACGGTACTAGAAACTGGCACATACTTTCTCACAAACATAAATTATTTAAATTATTAAACAGATTCACTGTGACCTCATAAAATTGTATTTAAGTAGGAGAGGGGATATTAAAGTAGGAGAGTAACTAATAAATATTATTATTATTATTAGCTAGAGAGAAAACTATTCTATTGATTTCGAACAAATTTGCACCAAGCACGTCAATTATGCCTGTATAGATACACAAAAAAGGTTTAGAAGAACAACCCCCATTTTGGCAAAAAAAACCCCGAAAATAGTTACTCCTCCATCTTAGAAAATTTTGTAAAAAATAAAATTTACGAAATCGATTTGAAATCAATTTTTTAGGAAGCACTTTTAAATAAACATTTTTTGACTCTTGACATTTTTTCTAAAACTTTTCCTTTTCGAGATATTAGCAACTTTATGTTGATTTATTTCAACACGTTTAGGGCCGCCATTTTGTTTTAGATGGTCCGATTTTTATTTTCTTTATGTCATTTTCCTAGTCTTAAATAGACCTTTAAAATGAGGTATCACATGACCATACTTCCCTTTTAAAAATTTTGAGATGCCCCCAAAATCCCCCATTTTTAGGGGTCACTCAAAATTTCCGATTTCTTCAAAAGATACTTTGGGTTAAGTTAGTATCGTACCCCAAAGGATATTTGTTTGTTTTAACAAACACAAAAGTAAAAGAGGGGGGAAGTCACTTTATAACCTGTATGTAAGGCTCAGCAGACCTAACGTCCATTATGGATTTCAATGTCCATTAAAGCAATGTTAAACGCGTTACAAGATTCATGGAGTAATAATGATCAGAAAATTATTTTGAATATCTCATTTTAAAGGATGGAACAGTCAGAATGTGGTTACGTTTTTAGTTTTTGTTATTTGTTTTGAAGTAAATTTGATCTTTGACTTAGCTCAAAATCAAAGTTATCGATTTTTTTCTTTTTCAGTAGGCTAATGAAAATATAAAAAATGTAAAAAACATCTCCACATTCAAAATTTAAGTTAGCCCAGTCGGTATAGGTTACAACTACCAGTAATTTGCAATACGGCTGAATTTTTTTTATAAGTACATTAAAGTTTGTAGATTAACATAAAAAAAAGTTTACCAGTCTATTGATTTCCCAAAATCGAAAAAAAAAATCGATTATAATTTTTTTTTCGATTATCCTTAATATTTCGAGCTGGGATGAAGATAGAGGAAAATAAAAAATACCACCGTGTAGGGGAGGTATGTTTCAACAAAAAAGGTCATATGTATTTATTTCGTCCGAGCAATGGTTTGTCTGGAAAAAATTCGATAATGCAGGTATGTATTTTGCAGCAGGG
>JAGFPH010002488.1:99709-117608 GCA_018207615.1 Philaenus spumarius | reverse complement strand
CAGATCAGCTGATTATAACAGTACATGTTTCATTATCATCTGGAGTTCTACTGAACAGATATAATAGCACAGATCAGCTGATTATAACAGTACATGTTCCATTATCATCTGGAGTTCTACTGAACAGATATAATAGCACAGATCAGCTGATTATAACAGCACATGTTTTATTATCATAACATGGTTTGTTTATGTTGTAATTTACTATATAGGTTATGTTTAATTTTGCTGTTCCTAATGTACTTTAATGAAGTAGGTTATGTTTAATTTGTTGTTGCTTAATTATGTTTTTCTGTTTATAGTTCAACGGTTATGGAGGTGAAACGTATAAATTGGTGACTGAAATTGTCTTTTTAGATGTACTTCTTACTTTTTATATGGGACTCAATTAAACGAAATTTACTTAATTAAATCAATCTATTAAATCAGGTAACTAGGTCTAGTCCTAACTTGGGAAATATTCGCTCGGTTCAGCTAGTATCCGTTAATTTTGAATGCGTAAAAGAAAGCGGTGTTTGAAATACATACATACATTGTAACGTAAAAGCATTTCAGTACCTAAGTAGTCAGGGTTGCGTCTGTAAGCCATTAGTTTCGGCCTTTATGAAGCTTCCCTTTATTTGCTAGCGGAAGAATGAAACGCACACAAACTCAATGCTATATAGCAGTGCACTGCTCTGCTACTTGGAACCCGTGGCGTCGCTCGTAGATATCAATAAATAAATAAAAGTAATATTGGGTATGTATTGACAGTTTATTGAGAAAACACTAAATCAATCGGTGTTTCCCATTTAGGCTTATACACATGATCAGATATGTGCCAGTAAGCGCAACTACTTTTCAATCCCTTTGCAGAACGTTAGAAAGTGTAAAACTGGTTTATTTTATATGCATCTTGTAAGATATTAATGTACAAAATTTCAGCTTTCTAGCTTTAAGGAAAGTAAATAAATAATATGTATAGTTTTAGGGGTTGTTTCAACCCTTTGAGGCCATATATTTTAAAATCCTTTTTTATTGCGCCTCTAGTGCCTGTGAGCAATATGTGTACCAAATTCCACGTTCCTAGGCCATATGGTTTTTTAGATATAAAACAAACAATATTTATGGTTTTAGGGGTTGTTTCAACCCTTAAACGCGAACTATTTCAAAATTCTTTCTTATTGTGCCTCTAGCACCTATGAGCAATGTGTGTACCAAATTCCAAATGTTAATGTACGTATAAATCCAGGGAAGGTTCCCAATTAAGTTTTTCGAAAAACATAGTTTCCGAGATCCCAATGGTGGCCATCTTCAGTTGATCTTTCTGTATATATTATGTATTGATATAGAGTTGTATTATTTTCAATAGTTTGAAATAGGTTTTACGCATTTTGTTTTTAATTTGATGTGAATACTATACAAATTTTAGTTTTAGTTTGTTGGAACTGAAGCTGTATACAGAGTGAACCTTTAATTCGCAGAAATAAGATTGGTGGTAGTATTGGTCAAAATAAACAAAAAACTTGTTATACAAATTGTCCGAGAACCGTTCTTCTACCAGTAATCCGCCATTTTCTTTAGTTTACTGAATAATTTTTATCTCCAGAACGGATTAACTGATTGAGTTGAAATTTTGCACCGTGCAATGTATCAAAGCAAAGACGTACTTTGCGAAAAATAATCAATTTGCCCGATATTTCGTTTCAAAATGGCGGCAATTTTAAAAAATATAGATGAGAATAAATAAAACCCGTAAACTTTAAAAAAAGACAAGTAGAGTACATTTTTGTAGTCTGTTAAATTTGTTTATGGAACAGAGGGGTAACAGTAAAATCCGTCCAGTGTACATTGCTGAGAACGGTAGGCTGTATCACTGAAATGCATTAAACTGATGATGGCGCCTCGTAAACGCGAAACCCAAAGTCAAACTGTTCACTGACCCCGTTCAAAATTTAATAAACGTATCAAAACAAACAAAACCGAGCACAATTAAAAGTTACACCCACTTCGGCGATGGAACTGTCCAAAACAGAGCTCCAACATTTATTAAACCCCGTCTCGCGGTTTGCCGGCGCGTGTTATAAGCCTAGGTATTGTAAACATGTAGCGGAGTTTGGTAAAAGTTTGGCAGCGCGAGGGAGATGGGGGGAGGGGGAGATGAAACATACGGTGGTCGCAAACACTTCAACCCGGCGTCCTTTAGGGAAACAAACAGTTTAGGGGGGAACAGGTTTATTGTTCTCCCCCTGCCCCCTTACAGTAAGGGTGGGTAATTGGTTACAATTTGGTGGGAGAGATGTGGACAATATCTGTTAATGAGTTGTCTGTGTCTACAGAGGGCGAAACCGGTTGACACTGTTGGCGGTTCTCCTGAGAATATTATTAAGTACTCATTGGACGGGGTTCTATATTGTTCTTTCTCAATTTACTATCGGGTTAGTAGGTTTCCAAAGAATTCCACGTTTGACATAATTAGCGAATTTCCTTAGAAAAGATGAGCTATCGCAGTAACTCTTATGGTTAGACCTAAGGTAGGGAGTAGTCAATGAGCATTGATCATGGTACCCAGAACACGTGTTGGGGTGTTCTTAAAAATTGAATATATATTATGTGTTCGCACTCTAACGGCCGCATTTTATCTCCGATTTGGTCCAAATTTGGTACACACGTTGGTTTTCCAAGTCGCTCGGACGAGTTCGATATAAAAAAATCCAACAACCGGAAGCATTTTTTTTACCGGAAGTAAATATCGTTTGTACGCATTTACGAATGGGTACCGTAAAAGTAACCGGTAGTTTTTTCGTCCGCTGCGAAGCGAAGCAGTTAATAATCCCAGGCTGCAAATCGAGTTTTTCCGCACGATACTTTTCATCACACTGTGTTAATTATATTAATAAAAAAAATTAATATATAGGCCTATTTTTTTATTGATATTTATTTAACAAGATATCAAAATATTATTTCTTTTAAATGCAAGTTTCTCCTATATGAGAATTAAAAAATACTCCTTTCATAAAATATTATCCACATTCCCCCCCCCCTGGTGCACCGGAGGCATTTCGCATGGCCAGAAATGAAATCAGCGTCCCCAAAAATCCCCGAGAGGAAATTTTAAAGTCTCTGTCGCAACTTCACAAATTTTGCCCCCCCCCCCTCGAGACACACTTTGTCATGTTACGAAAATGTGTATATTTTTGCGAGATTGTTTTATACCAGTTTAATCAGATTGTCTTAAGTACAATGATATATAAGTTATGGTATCAATTTTATTTTAAAATATTTTTTTAAATACATTAGTTCAATTGCCGCTTCTAAGGAATTGTACACTTTAAAATTTTAAATTAATTAAAAACTAAAAAAAAATAACTCGAAATTTAAAAAAATGATACGTCAATTTCTACTACAAACACTACACATTCAATAATGTTAAGGATTAGGTTACAAACAGAACCTAAACCTAAAACCAAGCGCCTTTCTAATTGCCAATCAGTGCGAGCTGGCTTAAATTATCGAAGCAAAACGAGGCGACTTCGGGCGGAGTTCGGCCTTTTCCGTCTTCCGTTGGGCTCGAATATCAACAGGTAAGGTGAAGACCGTAGAGGAAGCCGAAGAACGGGCGGAAACCACAGTCTTAACACACTTCCGGTCACACGGGGGCTAGGAATGTCGGATGTTGTGTTATGCCTTGTCAAATTTCGTTCGGTAATACATTTCGGAAACGCTTGTGCGTAATACTCGATATTGGGCGTGAATCGAAGAAAGTCGAAACGTCTCACGGATATTTTCTAGGAAATCGTATCGGTTTTGGTGGTTCTATTTTAATAACAGGGATAAGTTCAGGTAATCGGGTTAGTTTGACGCGCCAAGAATTCTGTATTTTATTAGGTGAACGCTTGCGATGGGCAAAACGGGTCATTTCAAAGATTCGGATCATTTGGATTCGTTCATCACTGCTTCAAATGACTCGCAGTCAAACGACCCGTTCATTCTGATCATTTATACACACGAAGCGCTCTTTCCCATATTACAATTTAAGTTCTTTCTTCATACATGAAACATACATCGAGTTTTATAATATTTTTCTTTTAATTACTGTATAGAAAAAAGTCGTGGGATACCAACAGAAGTGAAAAATGTCATGAATATGAATGCATCGTTGGTTATATTGGTTTAATCCGAAATTTGATCATTATTTTAATCTTGTCCCATTTAAAATTGAAATCTAAAAATAACATTAACAAGACCGTCTGAAGTCAAATAATAATAAAAACTTTAATTTCAGGTTAGGCTTATACTATACTGAACCAACACAAGTTTCTTGTAACTTGTAAGCGTTTACATTTATTACCATAGGAACCAATTTGGCAAATTTGGGATAAGTTAATTTTGTTTAACAACCAACAGCTGTTTTAGGTTAGGTTAATGGTATCTCTATATCGGGAGCCGGACCGAGGGTCCCCGGGCCAAAAATGACCTGAAAATACTTTACCTGTTTCGGTAAGCGAGGACCGAGGGTCCCCAGACTAATGGGGGGTCGACCGGGGACTCTCGGTCCGCTCTCGCACTTATAGGATTAGGATGGGGTTTGAAGAAGGTTGACAAGGGACAGCAATAAAAGCTCGCCTGGTGCTTAAAATCGTTGTCCTTTTGATTTTTTTAAACTGCATACGTCTTGTATGTTGCAAGTAGCTAACTTGTAATATTTCAGGGGATGCGGAATACTACCCCCCGGAAAACTACCCCCTCAGGTGAAACGTGACGTCACGAAATCTGCCAACTAACCAATATGGGAGCCGTGTCCGCGACTGGAAAACTACCCCCCTAAGCAGGTTCCTACAATTATACTGTTATCGGCGACATACTGTGACTAAACAGTTTAGGTTAGTCCTCTAGTTTTTTTTTTATTCTAATTATATTGAAACTTAAGTGTGCGTGACTGGAAAACTGCTCCCCCCCGATCTCTGACGTCAAAATGACGTAGTAACCTGCTTGAGGGGGGTAGTTTTCCGGGTGGTAGTATTCCGGCGACCCATATTTCAATAGTTCGGATAAAATAAACAAGTAAAACCTTATCATTTATAGTGTTTATATTTCTCACTTTCATTCATTTACTAAATTTAGCCAACATTTGACTGCGTTTATCAGTTGCTAAAACACATGAAGAAATCATCGTATTTTGTAGTTAGAAATGCACTATAAACGTTTCTAATGCAACTGAGAATGCAAAATAAACATGGTGGAAAAAGGTAAAGCCCAGGATGGAGTATTTCAGTGACCTGGCCGTTAATCCTCTCTTGGCATGAGAGGACCGAGGGTCCCCGCGCTAATGAGGGATCGGCTGGGGACCCTCGGTCCAGCTTCGCTCAAATATTTTACGATCGACCCTTGTGCGGATTACCCAGGGACTCTCCGTCCTACAACCCTCTATATCATACCAGGTGTCTTAAAAGCCCTACCCTCCCCCTTTAAATTTTGTGTTTGTTAAAACAAACAAATGTCCTTTGGGGAACGATACTAACTTAGCCCAAAGTATCTTTTGAAGCAATCGGAAATTTTGAGTGTCCCCTAAAAATGGGGGATTTTGGGAGCAACTCAAAATTTTTAAATGGGAAGTATGGTCATGTGATACCTCATTTTAAAGGTATATTTAGGACTAGTAAAATGACATAAAGAAAATAAAAATCGGACAACCCAAAACAAAATGGCGGCCCAAAATGTGTTGAAATAAATCGACATAAAGTTGCTAATATCTCAAAAAGGAAGAGTTTTGAAGAAAAATTTCAAAAGACAAAAAATGTTTATTTCACAGTGTTTGACCTAAACTATTGCTTCCAAATCGGTTTCGTAAATTTTAAGTCGACTCCTTCATCTTAGAAAATTTTTACAAAATAAAATTTGTACAAAATGTACAATAGTTTGGTGATAGTTTTGGTGATTTTGGTATTCCATTCGTGCAGATCGAGTATAAGAAAGAAGTTCCTTACTTGCGACAGTTTCATGCACAGCTATACTTTTTAGTTCGTAGAGCTATCAAACTTTCTTCTTCGAGGTTTCCAACAGTAACTTCTTTATTATTTGAAAATATCTTTCGACTGAAGCCTGACCGTGAGATAAGGTCAAGGCAATGAATACTTGACACTTATAATAATAATAATAATAATGTTCAGTATTCATTGGTCAAGGTCAACTTGATCACTTTCCAAAGATGACAATATCGGTTCTTTGTTCCAAAATCACACAATAGCAGCTTCAGTTCTGACGGAGCACTGGTGGAGAAAGTCTAACTAATAAATTTCAAAACTACTATGGTATACCGGTATTATGAATTTTCAACAACCTGCATTCCCTCATCTTAAATATGTATTAGGCTTGAATGGTTAAAACTAGTTACATGTACGCATGGTATACATACTCAGATCGGTCGATAAAATTTAGAAATGAAATTGGTATTTTAGAATAGAGGGGAAAATTACGGGACAGGACCCTAATTTTAAAGGACATCACAGATAATTCAAGGATAATTCCAGCTTTTCCAGGTTCTCCAGGACAACAGATACAATTTCAGGTTTTCCGGGACGAGTATAAAGCCTGGAGTATACAATAATCTGTTTGCATTTGCTTCGCCGCGGTGGTTGGTGAGCGAAGCGAGCAGGAGGCGTAGCTCCCTAGGAAATAATAATGCAACATTACACAAAAAGTAAGATTACTAGTATTCGCAAACAGTCGTGTTAAGTCGGTTATTTCCGCCCCTCAATTTGAAATATTGCTTAACTTTTTACTTTCTCACTGTACTATAGTATAGAGAAAGTATACTGATAGCAAAAATAATCGATGTTGAGATTTTTGTGGATATATCCTTTTCGGGACCCCCTGAGTCCAAAAAAGTGGTTTTTACAAAATGTCTGTCTGTATGTCTATATGTATACAAAGCTAGAGCGAAAACTATTCGATCGATTTCAAACAAATTTGCACCAGACATGTCAAGTAGGCCTGTATAGATGTAAGAAAAACGGTTTTGAAAAACAACCCCATTTTTGGTAAAAAAAACCCAAAAAATCTGTTATTATTTTTTTTTATAAAAAAAACGGCTCTAACGATTTTGATAAAATTTGGCTTATTTGTAGCCTTTAATGTACCCTACCATATGCAAAAAAACAGCATCTTTCTAAAAATTCTCGTTTAGCTAATAATAATAACTGATTTTTTGGGGTTTTGTGGCAATAAAGGGGGTTGTTTTTCAAATTTTGTTCAAAACCTTTTTTCGTGCATCTATACAGGCCTAATTGACGTGTTTGGTGCAAATTTGTTCGAAATCAATCAAATAGTTTTCTCTCTAGCTAATAATAATAATATTTATTAGTTAATCTCCTAGTTTAAAACCACCCCCTACCCCTCCTGCAATTATGAAGTCACTGTGAATCTGTTTAATAATTTAAATATGTTTGTGAGAAAGTATGTGCCAGTTTCTGGTACCGTTTATGTATATACACAACACAAAGAAAGACAATACATTTAGGCCTATGAGCGACTTTCAAGTTTCTAAATTTTTTTGATATTCTAAATAATTTGTAAAAAAAATACTCCAAGGCAGCTAGGGGAAAGCTAGTTTTAAAATGACAAAGGTAAATGTAATCGCAGCTGTTTAAGAAATACAACCGACAATCCACGGACGCACAATTTCGTGCAGTAGTTTCTTTCATCATTCGTCAGAATGAAAGCCACCCCAAGGCCTCGTCTCCATACAGTATCACAAAAACATCAATTTATACGTGTCTACGTGTGACATTTCCTACAATACGTGTCATGGAATTTTATGTGACACTGTTATCTCTCTGAAATTGTTGCAGTGTCATGTTGTTACCTGGACCCTACGACCCTACTTAAACCACTCCCTACCAAGGTTCCCTACACCCAAACAACCTTTCCTTGTATGGCCGAAAATAAAACTTATCTATTGCTAGAGAGTTATTAGAGAGAGAGAGATAGAGAGAGACACTGTGTGCTTCGCAATCCAACCCGCTTGCTTGCACACGCATATTATTTACTTGGGGAAACCCCGGCGAGTTCCACACGCCAACCCCGTTGGAAGATTCTTTACACATAATCATGTTATGCTTTCTTTATAATAAAGGTGTAGGATTAATAATAACCCCAAAGCTAAGATGGTAAATAATGTTAAATGTTCAAATCAAATTATTTCGTATATTTTATAACAGCATTTATAATAAAGGTTAAAAGAACCAGCAAGGCTCAGGATTACACTTTAATAAAAACCTAACCTAAAAGTTAGAAATACAAATAATTGCTTAAAAGTTTGAAATCAACTGTTAATGGAAATATTAGAGCAAACAGCTGTTTTATCTGTTATTTTATTCAATTGGTTTTTATTTTAATAAATGTAAATGCATGTGTTGGTTCATCTGTCTAGCCCTAACCTAAGAATTTTTTCCGACTAAATAAATTTACATATATTGAAATAAAAATGTTTTTATCAAAATGAATTACAGCCTATGTTGCTCAGTGATAGTGTAGCTTTTTATTAGTAAAACTATTTTTTCAATCGGTTCAGTAGTTCCAGAGATTACCTCC
The DNA here is from genome assembly GCA_018207615.1 of Philaenus spumarius. NCBI lineage: Eukaryota > Metazoa > Arthropoda > Insecta > Hemiptera > Aphrophoridae > Philaenus > Philaenus spumarius. The sequence goes on along the minus strand of JAGFPH010002488.1, from coordinate 109,037 downwards.
TACATACAAACAAACAAACAAATTAGGCCTATACCTCTTTATATTAGTGTAGATTAAGTTAGTCGTAATAAACGGTTATTCATAACCTCAAAAAAAGAAATGGTAAATAATATTAAATTATTAAGACTATGACATGCGGTACTGTAACAGGAGTCATAATAAAGGTTAAATAAACGGTACCAGGAACTGGCACATACTTTCTCAGAAACATATTTAAATTATTAAACAGATTCACTGTGACTTCATAATTGTAGGTGGGGTAGGAGAGGTGATTTATTAAAGTAGGAGATTAACTAATAAATATTATTATTATTATCTAGACAGAAAACTATTTGATTGATTTCGAACAAATTCGCACCAAACACGTCAATTAGGCCTGTATAGATGCACGAAAAAGGTTTTGAAAAATTTTGAGAAACAACCCTCTTTATAGCCAAAAAACCCCTAAAAATCAGTTATTATTATATTATTAGCTAAACGAGAATTTTCAGATGCGGCTTTTTGCATATGGTAGGGTACATTAAAGGCTACAAACAAGCCTAATTTTATCAAAATCGTTAGAGCTGTTTTTATTATAAAAAAATAATAACTGATTTTTTGGGTTTTTGTTTGCACAAAAAGGGGATTGTTTTTCAAAATTTTTCAAAACCGTTTTTCTTGCATCTATGCAGGCCTACTTGACATGTCTGGTGCAAATTTGTTTGAAATCGCTCGAATAGTTTTCGCTCTAGTTTTGTATACATACAGACATTTTGTAAAAAAAACACTTTTTTGGACTCAGGGGATCCCAAAACGGATATTTCCACAAAGATCTCAATATCGATTTTTTTGCGATCACAATACTTTCTCCATGTCTACTGTGGTATATAGTAAGAAAGTAAAAGAACTTAGGCCTACCCTAAAAAAACCTTATCTACAAATTAGAACTACAATATAATTGTTTGAAAGTATTAAATCAGCTGTTTATGGAAAATCAACAGAGAAATGAATATAACCTACTTGGATGTTTACTGTTAGAGTAAACAGATGATTCATGTACCATCACTGAACAACTTCAATGAGCTGAGCTATTTGTTTTAATTGGACAAATAGCCTACTATCTATTTATCAGATTCCTAACAGATTGTCCTGTAAATTTCTAATATGTGAATTTTTAATAAGCTACAAAATACTAATTAAGATTAAACACGAAAAATATGGGGCGCTTCACGTAAGTCACTAACAATTGAATCGGTTTTTTTTAACAGGCGTAAGTCCAAGAAAGTAAACTTTCGGAAAAATAAAAAAACTCTTTAAATCAAAATATTTCACTTAAAATATTTTTTTAATGTCAACATGTAAAGAAATCCAATTTACAACAGGATTCCAAATTTCACACTTGTATCTTTATCCATGATTTAGATGTAGCTAAAAAAATAGACATAGCTCTAAAAATGTAAAAATATCTCCCTTTAAAAAAAAATCAAGTTGCAAGGAGATAAAAAACCATTAAATTTCAAGTAAAAACTAGTATTTTTATTGTAAGGCAATGTTTACAATTTAGTAAAAAGATAGTAACATTAGTTAGTTCTTAAAAAATCAAAAAAAAATGTAGCATATTGTTTTAAATTAATTATGTAACTTAATAAGAACTGATCTTAGTCATTATTATAAACTTCTCACACATACAAATTATACAGAATCAAACTTAAGAGTAACCAAGCAAGCTTCCTATAACCACTCCTAGATGGTGCTGATAAACTATCTTTTACTTTACACGTAATATTTATACCGATATTGAAGTAACTGAAGTTTTGTTAATTTGTCAGTTTTCTTTAATGAAGCCTTAGCCTAGTGGATAACGTTGCGTCTTCCTGATCAGAAGATGCTGGGCTCGAACCTAGGCTAGGGAGACCAGATATCTAATCATATCTGTGGTTTGAGGGTAGGAGGGCGGAAGTAAAGCAAACGGTGGTTGGCTGACGGGATATGACTAGATATCTGGTCTCCGGCTGGGGCTGTTTTGCATAATTTTACTAAGGTGTCTATATATATTTTTTTTACTGTTTTTTTTTTATTAAAAATATATATATATATATTTAATTAAAAAAAACCAGTAAAAAAAATTTAAGCCTGGTCAGGTATTAAAAAAACTTTAAGTAAATGGATTAAAATAAACCAAAAAATTGAAATGCTGATTTGACCCATTTCCACTCATGATAAAATCGCCCTTTTAACAAAAATCGATGTATTCTGATGTTTAGACTACAAAACCACAAACACTTGAAAATCGAAAAAAATTGGACTTACCCCCGTTTAAAAAAAACCGATTCAATTATATTGCACTGCAAAAATGATAAGTAAAAAATGTTTCATTTAAATAATTACTATTTTCTGCTTTTCAATCTTCAATTGTGAGTTTCAAGTCTCTAGCTCATTGGGAAGTCAGTTTAACATCAATTCCAAAATTTGTATTGAATAGACAAACAAACAAAAGGACAAGAAAGCGATTTAATATTGCATTGCCATCCAGTTCTGAGCTGTGTTTAAAAGTATCTAGCTTATCGAGAAGTTTGTTTAAACCCTCCAAGTCCAAGCGCTAAAGTCGCAATTAATTGCGATCATTATAAATCAGCCTGTAGTGCTAAAGTCGCATTTGTGACTTTTCTACAGAGGTTTTTTTTTTTAAAGCGGGTCTCAAGTAGTCATTTTTCATTCAATCTGAGAGTTTCTAATATGGTTTTGTCCAGGGGTTTACTCGTAATTTGTTCAGTACCGGAACGCTGACGGAAGGGGGGGGGGGGTCTGGAAATGTTTTGAAATGTTCACTTCTAAAAGCCCTAATTTACGTAACTCTTGTGAGTTTAAGGGTACAGATAATATGCTTATTTTTATAAAAAAAAGTACAAATGTAGATGTAACTATTTTTGTACTTGTATAGGAGGATAGCATATAGCAAACTTTAGAGACACATACTATTTTAAGCAAAAACTTGGTCAAAATGTGTCGCTTGTTTAGTGAATAGCTTTGTCAGAAATTTAAATCATCGATAAAAGATTGTAAACCTAAACACATTTTATGTATATCAAGGAATGACTTTTCTTACACAAAAACAATTAAACACAAGCAAGCTTATCACGAGAACACCACACAGACTCTTGTTAGTGAATTATTCTAACGACACTCAAAAGTCACAAAACTAAACATCACAATGTCATCGTTGATGAAGAGCCACTTTTTAATTTTTGATAGTTCGCGAGAGGTAGTATGTACCGTGCAACCTGCTAAATCGCCGTGCGGTCGGTGTTCAGGTACCTATGTTAAAATATTTTCCTCTTTTGAGTCACCTTTCGACCTTGTATTTGTGGCGCGTTTGTCAGTGTACAGTATTTGTTTGTATGTATTCCATGTTGTGCTTTCATTTGGGTTATTTTATTTTTTAATTCATTAATTGTGAAATTAAATGAGTTATTCGATGAGTATTAATCACTAAATGTGGTACAAATTATATCATGTTTGGTCTTATTTTGATTACAATAATCTCACCAATATGGTACAAACTGTTTCATGTCAAAAAAAGTTAATAATATAAAAGTTTAAGCATCGCTGTCTTTTAAACTTTTCGGCCTCATCGACTCTGAATCATCGGTCTCTTATTTCTAGTTGTTCGCAGCGCTGACTGATCATCAAGGCGTGCCGCGGAGATGGCATGATGGTGCCTGGTGCACCCAAGTTGTCCCATTTTGAATCCGAGCTGAGGAACAATGTGGGAGACTTTACTTTAGTTGGCTCGCACATTTGCAACGCACTGTAGTGCTGGGATATCTTGTGGTTTTTCGTTTGGCCATTGGTGGACGTAAAATTCTGAACCGAGTGTTGAATGAGTGTGATTGAGGGAATGGATGGACCATTGCAACTTTAAAACAAAACGTAAAAAAATCAATAAAAAGCAGTACCGGAACGCCTTTCCGGTACCAGTAAACCCCTGGTTTTGTCAGAAATCGATTACTGCAGTATAGTATAACGTTTAAAATAGATACTTAAAAAATGCAATCTTGGTAGCATTGTAAAGTCAAGTGTTTTAGTGCGCACATCTATCTGTGCTAGACCATAGAAGTTTTTGGCTTCTTGTAATGAACCAGAATAATTTGTTTGCAAGAGAAGAGTGTTACAGTTTTACAATTTTTGGTTCAGCATGAAATATACAACTTTTGTATCATGAAATTATACAGTGGCATTTTGAAATTATTTTTAGTGGGCGGATATATCTGAAAAATTAATTGTGCAAAACAAAATGTTGTGAAAATCAAGGATTAAAGGTAAGACAATTTATAGGCATACAAAATGTATGCTTTTCTAATTATAATGACATAAAATAAGTCTATATTTACTTTTAGTAAGCATTTTATACATACAGTATTTTTTTAAATAAACATGCAAGTCGCCTTAAAAATGACTAGCGCACTGAAGAGTATTATAGTCAGCTCTTGGAGGGAAACGATTGCAAAATGTGTACCAAACAAACAGGCAAGAAATAGTTAATAAAAACGTGATAAAATCAATGCACGACGATTCGGGAGTATGAATCAACTACCATTATCAAGTGACTAAAACTATATTAAAGTAACAAAACTATGTAGTAAAATAGCTATGCCAATAAACCTTAAACAAGTAATGCAACGCACCTCAGAAAACTTAAGGGTCTTCTACCTTGCATAAAACAGCAAAAATATGCAGTTCGTACTAACGTGTTTCGGACGCCGTTTTTCAACCTAAAAAGTTGTGAAACATCTTAGCCTAAATTGTTCTTAAAGGTTATTTGCTTTTGTCTTATATCTTATAATTGAAAGATATCGACTGCAACTCCTTTTAATCAGCAGTTTAACTGAGTAAAAATTTACTATTTTTAATTCATTTTTTGGGAGTTGCAATCATTTCCATATTTTAAGCTAGCACGTAAAAAATATAAAGCCTTTTTTATAACTTAAAGTAGTTTCCCAGATTATTAATTTATAAATAGAATCCGAAACACGTTATTACGAATGCATGTTTCAACGATTTTGTGGCTTGATTCAGACCTTTTTATTAAAATCATACACTCGGGAGTTTTCTTCAATGTAAAGAAAGAAGAGCCTTAACAAAATATTATAAAATAAAAAACTACAGCAAATATTTGTGGCCAGAAAACAGAAATTGATTTTAACACATAAATGATGGGAACATCCGAATAATCACTATAACGAATTTACTCCTATGGCAATATTTTCCATAAACTTCATTATAAATGAGGAATCGTTGTTTTCAAAACGTCACATAATTAGGCCTACGGTATGTTTTATTTCATTTGTATTTTTGATGTCAATGGAGTGTATAGTTTCTTTAGTTCAGTCCTAACCTAACCAAAATTACCTTAACTTACTTTAAACTGCATTTTGTGTGATTCATTTCTCTCGTAATTTCCATAATATTTGTCAATGACTTTAATGGTTTCCGTTTTTAGACTCAGTTAAGTGTCTAGTTTCAGAACATGAACAAATTATTGTAATTTCCACGGTCACGTTTATCTACACTTGTAACAGTTTCGGTGTAAATTTACTTTAGGACACCTGAACGTTTTTTTAGGAAACAGAGTAGTGCTGCCAACCTAAGCACATTGTTGGCTAAACTATTGAATGATGAATGCTGGTAAACATACTGTGACTAGGGACTGCAAGTTAGAATTTTTAAAAATGAAGACGGCGAGGTGTCCTAATGTAAACTTTAACCATGACACGATTATAGGCCGAGTAGCATCCGCTTACACTACTGTAAGTAAACATTTCCTCAACTTTTTTTCCCCACAAATTTCAAACACTGTAAATTATTCTTATTTTCAGCCTAAATATACAGTCTTGTAAACACCATTAAGCTTGTTTCTCCACAATTCTATGATTAACACAACAACAATTTGAAAACTTAACAAAAATCGAGATAACAGTACAAAATAGCCTAAAAATAAGATTGTGGTTTCGTGATTTGCTAATATCAAAACATTAATTAGAATTTTATTAGTACCAGTAGGCCTATATTACATATTTAATTCGAAATAGCTATAGTCATAAGGCCTATATTTATTTACAAAACTCGATGTGTACAAAATAAAAACAGCCTAGCCTAAAAGTAAAAACTTATCAACAATAAACTAATTGTGTAACTACATGACTTAATTAAACATATTTTTATTTAAGTTAGTAACTTACATAAACTGTGTATTATTCAAGCCTTGATTTCAAGGACTAGTTCACTAATTTAGGTTAACCCGATAAATTCCGCTCACTAAACTATTCTCACATTAAACATAACCTCACAACCGCTACTGCAAACACGACATAACTGAAACCTGAAATGGAAAGAGATGACTCATTTTGTTGAAGACACCGTTTTCATTGGCATTGGATATGTAAAACAAAAATAACACCCTGATTACTGTGTGCCTGTGTTGTTCGGGATGTAACCAAAAGAGTGCGTTGATGTAAATCTACATTTCCTGTTCTGTTTTTCTAATAAACAATACGGTACTAATACCAAAAGAGTGCGTTGATGTAAAGCTCCATTACCTGTTCTGTTTTTCTAGCTCCATTACCTGTTCTGTTTTTCTAATAAACAGTACGGTACTTACTTTAGAATCTTGATAAATGTGGATTTTCATAAACTTGTTATTACGGCATTAAATTTCAATAGTGCCTCACTTTTACAGAACGCATTACGCATAAAATATAAAATGTTAATGTCTTTTGAATTTGGAGTCCAGAAGGAATGTTATTGTAGGTTATTATTTGTGTTTGAATACAAACAAAACCGACAGGCAATAAACATGCATAATAGTTCAAGTATAGGCCTACTTTAAAAATTGTTGATTAATTTTGCACTTTAAAGTTACATAATATGCTTTAACTCATGCTTTATTGTATTATGTCCTCTAGACTCTAGAGAGAGGGTAAATTAGTTTTATTTTGTAATTTGCTTAAATAAATGAACAATTGTTAAGGGGCCCACACACGATCAGTTTAACTGCACAGTTGATCAAGTGTGACGTCATGTTTGAGCGATAAACTGAGGAAACTGCGCAGTTCTGGCAGATTTTTACGCAGACTTTTGACCTGCGCAAGAGGCTCTACTTTGCACCGATAAACTGTGCAGTCAGCTCAGTTGAATCGAACAGTTTGCACAGTCGTTTCTAGCTTTTTCTTATACTTAAAGGGCCAGTTAAACTCATGGGGGGATCCAGCCGGTTTTCAAGGAGACGGGGGGGAGGGTTGCAATAGAATAATTTTGTTGGAATACAGTGCTTGAAAACATCTTTTAAGACTGTTTCACGAGTACCCATTTTGAAAAGAAATTAGGGATTATATGCTTTTCCTAAAAATGGAATTTCATTGTAACAAATTGTAGAGAATAAATCATAAAATTGAACTGTATACTTGAAAATTTTAAATAGCCTTATTAGAACAACTAAACAAAAATCTGACAAACCTAAAGTATACAGTTCCAGCCAGACGGGAAAATGTAACGGCTTAACAATGCTAGGGCGTTGAAAATGTACATTTTTCACGGAAATACCCGAATAGCCTCGGAACACTAAACCAGGTTTTCCTTATATCAAACGAAAATATAAAACTTGCACTTCAAATAGATATAAAAATCATTATACATAGCCTACAAATATATCTATTTGTAATAGATAAATCAATTATTGCAAAATGTGCTTTCTCATTGGTTAAAAACTGTCCAATTGCAAGGGTTTACAGAAAACTTCATATCTAAGAAACTATAAATGTGATGAATGATTGGAAGATCGTGGTAGAAAGTTCAAATCTTGACGAACCCATGAGTTATTCTCAAAACAAGTCTGTTTAACGGTTATGTGACTTTAAAAAGTGACGAGTTTGAGTCATTTGCTTGTGCTTTCTCGCGTGGCATCAGTTGTTTTAGACTACAATATTACAACGATGATTACAGTGTTAATATACGTTTTGGAAGAAATTTGTAAATACAAAAATTAAAGTTTAAAACATTTCCTTTCCAATGGTTTTTGTTTTATTGAGATTGGTTAATAATAAAATGTAGTGGGTGAAATATTCGATAAAAGTTATGTTGTCTGAGACTACTCAATAAACAAAACAAAAGTATAATAACCCAAAGGGGGGGGGCTGCAGCCGTGCTGCAAGAAGAAAATAATACAATAAAATGCTGACATGTGTGACTAGAAACGACTAGACAAGACTGTGCAAACTGTTCGATTAACTGAGCTAACTGCGCAGTTTATAGGTGCAAAGTAGAGTCTTTTGCGCAGGTCAAAAGTGTGCGTAAAAATCTGACATGACGTCACACGGGATAAACTGGGCAATTAAACTGATCGTGTGTGGGCCCCTTTATTTTCTTCTTCAAGCACCTCGACACGGTTGCTCTTTTTTTTGGTCTCTTATTATTGTCGAAAATATACATGGACTCAAGCGCTGTAGACTGCGACGAAAAAACTGAGAGAACTGAGTATAGAACCGAGGAGAAAAGAACTGTGCAGTTTTATTTGCACAGATAAACTACTTAGTTTTAACTAATCGTGTTTGGGCCCCTTTAGTGAAGTTTTGACAGAGTATATCTTAAAGAAGAAATATTCTATAACCATAGGCCTACTGATAAACACTTCACACAATAATAATGATCAAGCTTAATATTTAGTTATTTCCAAATATAACTCTCAAACTTCTTGAATTTATATTCCACAATATTTTCAATCCCAACTCAAAATAAACTTCCACACGGACCAAAGTCTATAATCTAGTCTAAAGTCAGTAGGCTATGGAGTCGGGAAGTAAATCACAGAACTGTTACTTTATCACAGTTAATTCATTTCACAGTTATAATAAAATTGTTACCTCGAACAAGGCCGTAGCAAGAGGGGAGGTTATGGGTCAAACCCCACCAAAATCACGAAATTTAGTAGTAAAAATTAATACTAGGTTTAAAAAGTGAAAATTAAATTATAAAATAGACAACACAACAGAGGATCCAACAACATATTTTACATCATTGTGCATTGAATGCATACTGATATTTAGATTTACTTGATTAAACTACAACGTACAATACACATGGATGCAGTAGGTTACAGCCTTACTCTTTTGTGAGCTTGATCTGATCTATTAATAAGAAAACTATGAAGGTTCAACAAAAATACTTTCCTCTAACAAAACACGCAATGCTCTGTGTATTGAAAATTCCCCCAATACGGGGGTTGGCGTGCGAAGCACGCAATGCTCTGTGTATTGAAATTCTGTCAGTACGGGGGTTGGCGTGCGAAGCACGCAAT
>JAGFPH010002488.1:44811-57500 GCA_018207615.1 Philaenus spumarius | reverse complement strand
GACTAAATCGAGATTTCTACAAAACCACCGAGCGGATTGGCACGAAATTTTGTATGTAGCTTCCTCTAGGGCCATAGGTGCTCGCTAAGAAAGTGTTTAGAAAATTCGAAATTTTAGGGGGCTTTGGGGGTGTCAAATTTACTAAATCACGAGCTCTCCAAAACTACCAAACGGATTTAAAAAATCAATGTCAGGGTTTCACTACAACTGCAACACCGATTATCACAAAGACAAAACAGTTGAACTAGGTCCTATGACGACATGTAAATGGTGTACAGCTATGAAGTGGTATAAATGACATGGTTTAGAACCTACGATTCATATCCTTATGACACACAAAATTACCATCATTTGTCGCATTTATTTCACCAAAATAATTATGCAATAGCGAAGCATAATAATTATATATATAGGGTCAGCTAGTAGGATATATATGTGATTTTTAATGACACCCCAAAACGTGTCCTGGGGACCATGATCGGTGCTTATTTGCTACTCCCGACCTTGGGCCTTACCATAAGGGCCACTGCAATAGCTCATTTATCCTATGGAAATTCGCTAATAAATCTGCAAAAACATGGTTAAAACTCGTGAACCCTTTAAACCCTTACAGAACAGCCACTCTTAACTCAGAGGTGGTACAGACCATTAAGTCTTCAGTTAAGTGCACCAGTTCAATTATCCAAAAGAGAACGCTCCCTCGGCGAATGAACTAATTGAATTAATTCTTCGGCTCAGTTATCTACAAGGGAATTAATTGCACTCTACTTGAAGAGCTATCGAAACACAATTAATTTCAAGTGTTTATTTTTAATTTATAAAACCTTGTGTCTCTTCAAAATTCGACGCCTCTTGAAAGTTATCATTCCATTAGCTTCGCAAAGACAATTGGCCTTTGACGACAAAACATTAGACCGAAATTACAATCGATTGAAATTAAACCAGTATTTGATAAGGCTCTTCTACGCCAACGCCATATTGGATCGAATCCCCAAAGGCGAAAGCGTAATGTTTTGAACTTGTTTTCTATTTTCAATTATTAATCTGACTCATAATCAAAGGATTTAGGTGAATGCTGCTTTTAAATATCTTGTTTATTATTAATAATCATTATTTATTAATTCCGTGACCAGGCAACCCTGAATAATACATCGTCTTCACGTTCGGTTTTCTTCTAGTAATGAGCGATCAAGGAACTATTCGTTCAGTTTGAACGAATCAATTAGATGAATCGATTCACGACTCGCTTGGAAAATAAATCGACTCATTTGGTGAACCAAACGAAATCGTCGTTACGGATAAATTCAAACAACCCTAATAGATGAATATCTGATTTAATTTGATTCAGATCAACGACTGAAACCAAAGAGTGCACAGGTGGTCGGATACACATATATGTGAGCAAAACACATTAAATTCCTTTTGAGCACAGTGATTTGAAATAAACATTTTCTTTCGATTTTTAGGTTTAAATTGAAACCAGTGCCTAGATTGATTCGTTTGATATACGTACTGAACAGGTGATCAGCTATACACATACATATGTTCATGTGTATAAATGACATTTAATGCCTTTTGGGCACTTGGATTTGAAATAATATATATTTTCTATAGCATTTTAGGTGCAAAATAGTGACGTTCAATTGAAACCAAGTGTTTAAAACAATTCGTTTACTTGTTAAATGTACTGCACAGGGATTTGAACAACAATTCTATAGATTCTTAGGTGCAAAATAGTGACGTTTCTGTTAAAACCAAGTGACTAAATCTATTCGTTTACATGTTGTTCGTACTGCACAGGTTACACATACATTTGTGCAAAATGCATTAAATTCCTTTTAAGCACAAGGTTTTGAAAAACAATTCTTTGGATTTTAGGTGCAAAATAGTGACGTTCAATTAAAACCAAGTGTTTAAGGGATTTGAACAAAAATTCTATAGATTCTTAGGTGCAAAATAGTGACTTTTCTGTTGAAACCAACTGACTAAATCTATTCGTTTACTTGTTGTTCGTACTGCACAGGTGGTCGGTTACACATACATTTGTGCAAAATGCATTAAATTCCTTTTAAGCACAAGGTTTTGAAAAACAATTCTTTGGATTTTAGGTGCAAAATAGTGACGTTTCCATTAAAATTAAGTGTCTCAACCAATTCGTTTACTCATTATACGTACTGCACACTGCACAGGTCGTCGGTTACACATACATTTGTGCAATACGCATTAAATTCCTTTTGAGCATAGGGATTTAAAACAAAATTCTTAAAATTTTTAGGTACAAAATAGCGACGTTCAATTGAAACTAAGTGTTTAAACCGATTCGTTTACTCGTTATACGTACTGCACAGGTGGTCGGTCACACATATATTTGTGCAAAACGCATTAAATTCCTTTTGAGCACAGGGATTAGAACAAAAATGTTTTCTTTAGATTTGTAGGTGCAAAATAGTGACGTTCAATTGAAACTAAGTGTTTAAACCTATTCGTTTACTCGCTATACGTACTGCACAGGGGGTTGGTCACACAAATATATTGTGCAAAACACATTAAATTCCATTTCAGCACATCGATTTAAAAAGAAATGTTTAGTCTTTTAGGTGCAAAATAGTGATGTTACTGTTGAAACCAAGTGCCTTAACTGGTTCATTTAATACACGTATTGCACAGGTGGTCGATTACACAATGCAAAAGACGTTAAATTCTTTTTGAGCGCAGGGATTTGAAGCAAATTTCTTTAGATTTTTAGGTGCAAAATAGTGATGTTCAATTGAAACCAAGTGCCTAAACCGATTCGTTTAATGTAGGCCTACGTACTGCACAGGTGGTCGGTTATATACGTACAAAACACCGATTTTATACCTACTTTGCAATAAATCTTTCTCGATAAAGATAGGACAAACCACAACTAGTTTGTAGTTTGTCTGTCCTTCCTTGACGGAAAATTATTTTTCAAACCTATGGTTATTTAAACCTTTTTATTATCATTTCCCAAGTAGGATCAGTCTCGACTCCGCAATCTACATCAGCATGTATATACCGCAGCAAATAAAAATAAAATACAACCGGATGTCGGGCCTTAACGCCGCAGTTAATTACTCGGAATGCATTAAGCGAAACATATTGCATGCGAAGGTTTTTTCGGCAAAGAGGCTCCAAAAAAGCTCCGACCTCGTAACTCGTACGTAGCGGACAGCTGTTACCCGGCTAAAGGTCACACAAGGACACGATTATGACTCGAGAAGGAGGCGAAGGGGTTAATTCACCCTCCCTCCTTCCCCTATAATAAAACTAAGCAGCGACATTTTATATACAGAGAGGGTGTGTTTAGAGGAACCGGATGTGTAAAGGGGGGAAGCTAATTTAGTGCGAAACATTTGTTTGGCAGTGGTTGTGAACGAGCTTATAAAAGCGAGGGGGGTTGAAGGGGGATGCTAACTAATTATTAGGAACTTTGTCGAAGTGGATTGGAAATGGAATTAACTCGTGCTTCTGGTAACAGCGTTTCTCTTTTATATCCGTCGATTCGAATTGACTGAGCTTCCGTGCAGTTAGCGAAAATTTTGAACGAACCGTAACCAGAAGTTTTGCATCGAAGTCCTCCAATACTTAAAAGACGGGACAGTTATTAACCGTCATGGGGAACCTTAAAAAATCCTAATTGAAAAATACCCAAAACAGCCTCCAAATCTCGAAAATTTCTTAACGTACACGTATGACTAGTGATACATGAAATGAAAGCCCTTTAAAATCCATGTGTTAAGAAAATAACAATCTGTTAGCGCATTCGTTCGCTAAGGTAAAAGAAGGTTATTTTGTAAAATTATTTTTATAATTTTACTTGCTGGCCCGATCCGGCTTTGCACGGATAGACAAATCAAAGTTAAATGTACATTAACGTAAAATATATTACATCAATAAATATAAATTACACTATATATTTCTTATGGGGATTTTTTGTAATTTTGACCCCCCCAAACCTCCCCTAAAATGTCGAATTTTTTTTCAACCCTTTCTTAGCAAGCACCTAGGGCCCTAGAGGAAGCTACATACCAAATTTAATTCCAATCCGTTTGGTGGTTTTGGAGAAATCGTGATTTATTAACTTTGACCCCCCCAAACCCCGTTTAAAATTTCGAATTTTTTGAAAACCTTTCTTAGAGAGCACCTATGTCCCTAGAGGAAGCTACATACCAAATTTCGTGCCAATCCGTTCGGTGGTTTTGGAGAAATCTCGATTTAGTAACTTTGACCCTCCCGAACCCACCTAAGAATTCAAATTTTTTGAAACCCTTTCTTAGCGAGTACCTAGGGCCCTAGAGGAAGCTACATACTAAATTTCATTCCAATTCGTTCTGTGTTTTTTTTTAGTAACTTTGACCCCCCCCCCCCCAACCCCCTAAAATTTCGATTTTTTTTTTAACCTTTCTTAGTGAGCACCGATGGCCTTAAAGGAAGCTACATACCAAATTTCGTTCCGATCCGTTCAGCAGTTTTTGAGAAATCGTGATCAGTGAGTCAGTGGATTTGACTTATATATATATATATATATATATATATATATATATATAGAAGATATTTAAGTCAGAAAGAGAGCAGATCCAAAATAAAGCTTAAATAAATAAAACTTTAGAAACCCTATTTGCAAACCTCCCCCCACTCCTTTAACCCCACTGTGCGCAAAGTAAACAGCTGATGCAGTCTATGTTTTGAAATGTTTATTGTTGTGGGATTAACCTCTGTAAAACAGATCTTTTTAAACACAAAAACACTAATTTAAAATGTAGCTGTAGGAAAAATGTTGAGTGTATTACGGGTGCAAAGTTTAAACTTTGCCGCCCACGGCTTTTCCCGGGAGACAAACTCAACGTTACACATATAGATAGGCAAATAACTATTTCGAAAAATTGCGAAAAATCGAATCACAGTATTTGGTTTTAGTTAAAGAGGAAAGCCTGAGGAAAATTGACAACCGACGAAATAATGATGCAATGTTAATACACCGCAACTGTAATAAAGGTAAATACGTTTCTAACCATACTATAGCATGATGCAACCTCGGTTTGTTTTGACTTAATATCGATAATATGTTTTCTAGAATATACTATAATATACTGACTCAACGGTTGGTGTTAATTGCGTAGCGTGATGAAATAAAACTATCAAGTAATGCGTCATGATTGTGACTTGAAGTGTTGAATATCAATCTTACGAGAGATGCAAAAAGATTTCTAAGGGCTCTGCAGCACCTCGGCTACTTTGAATCGATCGAAAAGTAGGTCTGGATTTCCCATTGCTAGAAGGTCCGTGAGTGCCGCTCCCGGAGGGGCGAAGGCGCTTTTTAGTTAAAGCACTGAGAAAACGTCAGTGGTACAGTACCTTTATTTCTAACCGCTGTCTGATTTTTTACAAACGGTAGAATGTTTTTTTTAAAGATATTTATTTCATACCACGATGTATATACAAACCCATACAGTATAAGAAAAATGAGAACATAACTTGACATTAAAGTATAAATTAAAACAATAACCTGTAATCTATACTAATATTATAAAGAGGTAAAATTTGTTTGTTGGGGGTAATCTCTGGAACTATTGAACTAATTGAAAAAATAGTTTTACTAATAAAAAGCTACACTAACCCTGAGTAACATAGGCTATAATTAATTTTGATAAAAACATTTTTTATTTTAATATTTGTAAATTTAGTCGGAACAAAATATTAGGTCAGGTGTAGACTGATGAACCAACACGTGTATTTACATTTATTACCATAGCAACCAATTGAATAAAATAACAGACAAAAATCTGTTTGCTCTAAATTTCCATTAACAGCTGATTTCAAACTTTGGAGCAATTATTTACATTTCTAACATTTGGATTAGGTTTTTAGTAAAGTATAGTCCTGAGCCTTGCTGGTTCTTTTAAAATTTATTATAACTGCTGTTATAAAATATACGAAATAATTTGATTTGAACATTTAACATTATTTTTATCGTTTTAGCTTTGGGGTTATTATTAATCCTATACCTTTATTACAAAGAAAACATAACATTAGGTTTTTAGTAAAGTGTTGTCCTGAGCCTTGCTGGTTCTTTTAAAATTTATTATAACTGCTGTTATAAAATGTAAGAAATAATTTGATTTGAACATTTAACATTATTTTTATTATTTTAGCTTTGGGGTTATTATTAATCCTACACCTTTATTATAAAGAAAACATAACATTAGGTTTTTAGTAAAGTGTTGTCCTGAGCCTTGCTGGTTCTTTTTAAATTTATTATAACTGCTGTTATAAAATGTACGAAATAATTTT
The DNA here is from genome assembly GCA_018207615.1 of Philaenus spumarius. Lineage (NCBI taxonomy): Eukaryota > Metazoa > Arthropoda > Insecta > Hemiptera > Aphrophoridae > Philaenus > Philaenus spumarius. The sequence continues at coordinate 51,188 of JAGFPH010002488.1, read as the reverse complement.
ATTTGAACATTTAACATTATTTTTATCATTTTAGCTTTGGGGTTATTATTAATCCTACACCTTTATTATAAAGAAAACATAACATGATTAAGTGTATAGAAGGTTCCAACGGGGTTGGCGTGCGGAGCACGCAGGGGTTTCCCCTAGTGAAGAATAAAACTAACTTAAAACAAAAAATAACACGGAATAGCTTTTATGAGGGAATACAATATTTGGCAACCTCTAAGACAAACCCATTTTGAGGTTGCAGAAGTAAATTCAAATTTACTTACAAAAAGAGAGTTATGGGTGCAGTTAAATTTAAAAAAAAATAATAATAAAAACATACAAACAGTGGAGAAAATGTAAGACAAATTAATTAAAGGGAACCTAAACAAACATATCAAAACTAATAAAAATGTTTTAGTAGGCCTAATTATATAAAAGATTACACCGGTTGAATCAGACCACTCGTGCGCAAAATAAGTTTCCCAGGCGCCATTTTGAAACGGTTAAAGATAAAGTCAAACTTTAAATACAAAAAATCATTGAAAAGACCTTTTCAATGATGTGCTTCACGACTAACGTTACTATTTGAAGTTTTTGAGTTTGAATCTGTTTTTTTTTTTCAAAATTGTATGTATTTTTAAAATGTGAAAATTTTTGAATAAAGGGACTTAAGCACATTTTTGGAAAGGGTATCTTCTCATGAATCTAGGATACAAAAAATGTGGTTTATGTAGGCTATGTTATGTGGAAACAATAAAACTAACTGCAAAACACTACTTTTTGGACGTTTTGGAACACTCTGTAGATACGCAGTGATATTAGTTAAACAACTTTTTCCAAAATGATCAGTGAACAGAGACCTTTAAAATGAGGTATCACTCGACCTACCTTTACATTTGAAAATTTTCCAAAAACGACCCCACCGCCCAAAAAACCATTTTTGGGGAATTTTTGAGATTTGACAACATTTTTACTGAATTCTCGAGGGTCGAAATAGGGGAGTTTAAGCTAAAACGGAAGGCTGTAGCTCATTTTATTTGGTTCAATCGCTAGAGGTACGGTAAACTCGGAAATGTTTTTTCACTCTTACCGAGCTTTAAAGCGAAACATACACGTTCAGACTCAATGATTTAACTGACATGACTGTGTGTAGCTACACCTCAGTTTTCGTCTAGGTTCTTTAGTTGTGTCAATTATATCATGTGTTGAACATTAAAAAATCGTAATATGAGCGATAAGAAAAATGATCATTTTGCCTTTGGCTAGCAGCTTTATTACTTCAGGAGGAGGAGAAAGATGTCAATAAAAAAAATAAATGTATGAATTTTATAAAATTAAAGTAAAAGATTGACGGCACTTATACAGAATTAGCCGAAGCTCCCGATTTTTTTGATTCTTCTATTTATTTAGTTGTTCTCGGAACCACAAACGAATGTTGTCAATAGTTTTTTCGAAACAGATTTACGTTTTGCGTTGGGTTCAATCGTTTTCATCTTCTCTACGAGTAGATCGTATACTGCAGCTCTTTTTATTTGACCGCAATAGTCACAATTTTATAAATCCTACAACGCGGGAAGAGGCCTGTACGTTTACAAAAAGTAGGTCCTCCTTCTTCTTTGTGTAGGGTCACGACCGACATTTTCATTAAGAACTGAACAGAGAACGGATCGAAGAACTGAAGGACTGTCCGTTTATCGGTCGGAACAGACGTACTGGAGCTCAGTCAAAAAACCGGATGGACGGAAAGAAAAACCTGCGCGTCAGTTATCGTATAGACATGACGTCACACAGACAGTGTATGGGCCGCTTGTAATCGAGTGTTGAAAACAAAACAGTATATTCTTTATAAAATTTCGGTTCCGGCTTGCAAATTATTTTTCATTATTAATTGTTTATTGTGTTAGGAAAAAATTCAAACTTTGTACTTACAAAATGTTAATTACATAACAAATCAAAAGCTTTTTTTTTAATGTAAAATGCAAAACGGATGCGTATTGTGACTGTGCTTAAAATGAGACCTTGCAAACAATTTTATGATAAAAAATAAACGAAATAAATGGTTTGAAATTTAAAATTGCTCTTATGCGATAAAACCCAAGAGGGCCGCCATTACAGCAGACCCTTAAGGCTCGGCTCCCTAAATTTAAAACGGCGAAGTTGGCTACTAATTTCAATGTTAAATAACCAAAACATACTTTCCCTATTAAGCATATTTTTGTGTTATTTTAGTCAAAAACCGAAAGGTGTATTTTTTTCTTAAAGTAATTAGACTGTGGGTGTTGATTGCTAAGGATTTTTTGCAATATCTCTTTTTGCAACCTAGTAAAAAATTTATTAAGATTACTATTTTTTTTTTACTATTTATATCATAAGTTCATGGAAACAATAAAACCGTTTTTGAAAATGTATTCAGGAATCAATATCCGCACATGACAATACTTTAAAATGAAACCAAATTTATAAATTTATTCCGCGTATTAACGGAAAAATGACTTATTCTGTAGCATTGCTCTTATGGGAATCTGATTCAATACGGCGGACAGGGTAGCGTCCCCTTAAGACATCATTATTTCTCTTCAATTTTGTCCAATAGAAAACTTCAAAGTTAAAGTTTTCAACGGAAGGTTAAAGTTAAAAAAGCGATTACTTCTTTAGTTTGCTCTTCACGCTAAAAAACTCTCTGCACAATTTAATTTTAGTAAATTGACATTTGATAAAAAAAACGCAGAGTTTCGAAAAACTTAATACCTTCTGAAATTTAACAATATCGCGGATTGTGTTTGCCCTAGAAACAGATGTTGTTAGAGAGTTCTGTATGTCTCCCACAATCTCTCTACTCCATCCATAATTTACCCCGCATTCCAGACCGCATTTCTCGCCGTTGTATATTCAGAAAACGCATTAAGTGCTCATAAGTAATAACTTTGTTTATTATAAGTTAATAATCACGCTATTATGTTGCATTCGTAATACTGTACTTAGATCCGCGTTCCACCGTTCCTTGTCTACAAATAGTCTGGCAGTAGTGCATGTAAAAATATTATGCGATTACCAGTTATTGGAGTTGTTTATGTACACCGAAGAAACAGAATGGGCACATTTACTTTCCAGAATGTTTTATTATATTTTATTGGTGTTATTAAGTCTGTTGTATCGTTGTAAGTGTGAGTAAAGTTTGGTAATTTTATGTTGTAGGTAATAGCGTTTCTTTGTTTTGTTTTCAAGGCGTGCATGTCCTTCTCGTAAATCGATTCTGTGGAATTGTTGCTAAACGTACAGGTAGGCTTAGATATGTAATAAAGAAACCATTGAAAGGGAGAGAGCCGGAATCACAAACAGCCTGAAGAAACCTGCTGCAATGACTACAAATTAGTCATTGCCTGCTGTCACAAGAAATTAGTATCAGTAGGGGACAGTGCGCAATATCCTGAGAAAAGATTTGAACTTGTTTTCTTACCTCAGGTATCCCTCAAGTCGAAACGTTTGGCGCTACGCAACACTATGATTGGATTTAAGGGTCTGCTGTAGTGGTGGCCATCTTGGATTGTAATCCCGTAAGAATAATGTTAAATTTACTGTCAGCAGATGACTTGAAGGCTTGCGAGGTGCGGGAAAGAGATCTCAAACCACAGCACTAACTAGTGGTAGGGGCTGCCGTCACTATGACAACCACGCTACTATTGGCGATGCTTGGGGACAAGGCTGCTCTAGCCACTAGTGGTCGCAGTCCATACGCAAGCATTCAAGTCATCTGCTGACATTAAAACCATTTATTTCGTTTATTTTTTATCATAAAATTGTTTGCAAGGTCTCATTTTAACCACAGTCACAATCCGCATCTGTTTTGCGTTTCATATTTTTTTAAAATCCCTTTCATTTGTCACGTAATTGACATTTTTTAAGTGCCAAGGTTGAAATTTTTTCTTTACACAATACAAAATGTATAGTTAAAAATGAATCGCAAGCCGGATCCGCAATTTTATAAAGAGTATTAAGGTTTCTATAAGCACTCAATTACTTAATTGGATTTATAAAATGGTTTTAAATGAGGCAATGTCAAAGCGCTCAGCTGCAAGAAATTGCACTGTTTAGGTACGGCTATAGAGTGAAGCGTTATTGGCGTCGATGGTTGCTTTCTCATTTATTGGAGCAGGCTCTTAAGGGTCTGCTGTAGTGGCGGCCATCTTCGGGTTTTATGGCATAAGAGCAATGTTAAATTTCAAACCATTTATTTCGTTAACTTTCTATCATAAAATTGTTTGCAAGGTCTCATTTTAAGCACAATCACAATACGCACCCGTCTTGCAATTTACATTTTTTTAAATGCTTTTGATTTGTCATGTAATTGACATTTTGTAAGTACTAAGTTTGAATGTTTTTCCTAACACAATGAAAAATTAATAATGAAAAATAATTTGCAAGCCGGATCCGAAATTTTATAAAGAATATTCAGTTTTTTTTCAACACTCAACTACAAAAGATAGACTTATAAAATGGTTTGAAATGAGGCAATGTCAAAGCGTTCAGCTGCAAGAAATTGCACTGTTTAGATAGGGATACAGTGAGAAGCAATTGCGTTTCCGGTTGCTTTCTCGTTTACTGGAGCAGACCCTTAAGGCTCGGCAGGAGTGACACTTTATTTCTTTTTTGATTCCAGCACTCCAAGTGGCAGAAGCGTGAAATATCTAGAGCTGTGGCCTACGTCAATGGAGGGGGAAAGATAAACTGCGCGCAGCGTGCTACTAGCCTTGCCACAAACATCGTGCTTACACTAACTCACTTTGGTAGTAGTATGATAGCTAGTATACAGTAGTATTGTCTTTTTTTTAATGTAAACCCCCATTTGATTATTCCTTGTTGGAACTGTTTTTAATATAATTTTTTTGATGAGGAATGTATTTCTTTACTCAGTGACAAATACGTGACAAATGTCTTCATGTCAGGTTAGTACAAGGACGCGCATGCGCCGAAGCACCCACCCTGTAAACTGTTAAAATTTTAACGGTTGACAGTTCATGATATTCCGCGTCTAGCTTTGGGTTTTAGTAGCGCTTTATTCTTCCGCTTGCAAATATAGAGCGGTTTCACCCAAAAGCCAATATTAAGTTGCAATACCCTTATTTACAGGATATATTGAAAAATCTTTACATTTTCTTAAACACAACTCTTTTTCTCACATACAAAACAAACCTATATTTGTTTCTAGCATTCCTCCGCGACGAAGTTAATGTGATAACCACCACAGTGCAGAGTAAACACTCGAGTAGGAACATAAATCCGACGCGGACATGCTTCCACAATAAAGTAGATATTCTTTGAAAGGTAAGCATACTTAAACTTCAAAGGGTTTTAGATATTTGCATTACTGAAAAATAAAAAATCGAAAACTTTCATTTTGAGTTCAGTCAAAGATCAAATTCAGTTGAAAACACATTTAAAAAACTAAAAACATAACCACATTCTGACTGTTCTATCATTTAAAATGAGATATTCAGAATAATTTTCCGATCATTATTACTTATTATAATCTTGTTACGCGTTTAACATTGCTCTTACGGACGTTGAAATCCGAAATGGTTAGGTCTGTCTGCCCTTAATGCTCGGCTCCCTAAATTCAAAACGGCGAAGTTGGCAACCAATTTCAATGTTAAATAATGTAAACATACTTTCACTATTAAGCATATTTTTGTGTTACTTTTGGCAAAAAACGAAAGCTGTGTTTTTTTTTCTGAAAGTAAAATAGATTGTGGGTGTTGATTGCTAAGTTTTTTTTTGCAATATCTCTTTTTTCAACTGGGTAAAAAATTAATAAAGTTTACTATTTTTTACTATTTATATCGTACGTTTATAAACAATAAAACGATTTTTCAAAATGTTTTCAGCAATCAACATCTGCATATGACGGTACTACAAAATGAAACCAAAATTTTAAATTTATTCCACGAATTAACGGAAAAAAGACTTATTCTGTAGCATTGCTCTTATGGTAATCAGATTCAGTATGGAGGTCAAGGTAGCCTCCCCTTAAGGTATCCCATAAATAGAAACCAGGTGATGTTCAAAGTCGTTTGGCGCTTTTCAACGCTATGATTGGATTTAAAACTTATCCAATCAGAATTTCGGAGAGAGTTTCAACATAGTTTAGCAGAATGGCCATTGTTCAAAATCAGCTTTAGCTTACATATTAGGCCTACTCATACGGTCACATATTACTATTAAGTTGTATATAGGAGAGCAAAACATTTGCATTTCGATTATGAGAATCTAAGGTATAAGATATTTTAGGTAGAAAATATTTTAGGTAAAATGAACTTATAGATGTGAAATGCACCTATAACTGGAGAAAATCTTGGTTTTGCGCTTACTGGCACACAGCTGATCGATACATG
>JAGFPH010002488.1:16446-34963 GCA_018207615.1 Philaenus spumarius | reverse complement strand
TTTTTGACCGGAAGTACCGTGTATATAGGTGTGCGCACTCTAACGGACTCATTTTATGTCCGATTTCGTTCAAATTTGGTACACAGGTTGGTTGTTTAAGACGCTTAGACGAGTTCGTTAGCCAAAAAAATTGACCGGAAATAGACCACATTTTTTACCAGAAGTAACAATGTTTTGAGATTTTTCGTACTAGAATTAAATTTTGTTGAATTTTTCTTTAAAAAAAATAGACATACGAAACAATTCTGCACATTTTGTTTTTTTTTCGCGACCTTATACCCCATCTGGTTCCCCCAAAAACAATCAAAACGTAAAATACCGTAAAAGTACCAGAATTAAATCCACGGCTTTTACCGTGGTGACCGATGACAATATATTTGGTACATGCTGGCAGAACCTTCGTGAGTAGATCAATTTTCCAAATAGTTGTTTGAAACCCAAAAACATATAAAAATTTTATTTTGGAAATTCGCTCAACTCACGTCAGAGGTTTAGCTGCGTGGTCGAATTATTTAACGTTTTTACAACGTACCAGAGTATTGAAGATGGGGAAAAAGAGTGTCGAGTAGGTAAATCTATATCCAGTAACTGGGTTCGAACTTTCGCCACATTTCTGGTAGTTCCAACTGTGACGGACTGTAGTCCAACTCCTTAAGGATCTGCTCCAGTCAACGAGAAAGCAACCGGAAACGCAAGCGCTTCTCTCTATAACCGTATCTAAACAGTGCAATTTCTTGCGGCTGAGCGCTTTGACATTGCCTTATTTCAAACCATTTTACAAATCCATCTTTTTTAATTGAGTGCTGAAAAAATACACTGAATATTCTTTATTACATTTCGGATCCGGCTTGCAAATTACTTTTTATTGTTAATTTTTTATTGTGTTAGGAAACAAAATCAAACTTTGTACTTACAAAATGTCAATTACGTAACAAAAGAAAAAAAAATCTAAAATGCAAAACGGACGCGTATTCCAATTGTGCTTAAAATGAGACCTTGCAAACAATTTTATGATAAAAAATAAACGAAAAAAATGGTTTGAAATTTAACATTGTTCTTATGGGATAAAATTCCAAGATGGCTGCCACTACAGCAGACCCATAAAACATACTGTAAATGACATGAAATGTTTCATCCAGTCACACTTTAAAAAGTTCACGTTTTTCAAAAAAAAATTCAACGTTAATTCTCGACCACCCATTAAATTATTATCATGTCTAACTTGTAATATTTATGGTGTTACGTAAATTGATAAATCAAACGACATTTCAAGGGGAGTTCTATTTTTAGCTCCCACCCATAAGTGACTAAAGCATTTCGAAAATATAAAATACAGAAAGTAGGCCTACATAGGCCCAATTTTTACCAGGAGGAATTTCATACTTCCCCCGAGTCATTATTAAAGAGGAATTTTTCAATTGGAAGCTGTCATCTCCCTTTGATGCAATGTTCAACACGCAATTAGCTTGTTTTCTCCGTTTCCTTGGTTTTACGAACGAAAAAAGAGAATAATATTGTGTATTGATTACTCTTCTTGGAGGATCGGATTAGGGTTTACGACCAACGGACGCGTGGAGCTTCAAGATAAGTTACAAAGTGTGAAAGAAGTATCAAGTATATTGGCTATGCACTTTAAGGCTAAGCCGCAACTCAGCAAAATCGGATCTACTTCCCATAAGAATTTTATAATAGAAGTATTTGCTGTACTTATTGATAATAGCTGTTAAGTTTACGTTAAAAGTTGATAGTTATACTTCTTCTACCATTTTGTTCTCAATAAGAGTGTAATACCAATGAATACTTAAATTAAGTAATACTAAGTGGAGTGAACATTGGGGCTCGGCTAGAGTGAACAAAGAGTCCGGGTACAGTGATTAGATAGAGACAGTGTGGCCACATGAAAGTGGCCGCCATGTTTTTCTTAAAAGTAATGTCATCTGCCCAGAATTATAATGTAAAGATTAGTGTTATATCTCTTTGTAATTATAAGAGAAATTACCTCTTTGTTTTTTTTTATAAAGAGAAAAACAAGCGATTTAATTGTCACAGTTTGATATTTATATTGAAATTAAATAATAAAAACTGCGTTTCTTCTTAAAAAGTGTATTCTGTTTTTTCGTGCAAAAAAATTAACAAATTTAATAGAAACAGATAAGAGTTTAGGAAAACATGGCTGACCGGCCAATAGGAAACAAGACCTCACTTGGCCACACTGTCTCTATCTAGTCACTGTAAGTCCGAGTTGACCGCAGCTCTCCAAGTGGCAGAGCTGTTCACTACTGGCATTGAGTTTTTCTGCGATTCATTCTTCCGTTCGTTATCAAATATAGGTCAGCTTCATAAAGGCGGAAACTACACTCGATTCCACATTCACCGTGCAGTACAGGTCTAGACATGCTACTACCATTGCAGGGAACATCACGTTTATTGTCATGCGGGTTGCGTCAACTGAGAGTTGATGTTTTTCAGTTGCCTAGTATAGCTGAGACTGTCATATGGATAACATGGCTTAGGGGCGCTCTGTACTGCACGGTGATCGTGGAATCAAGTGTAGAGAGTTACAGATGCAACTCTCACCGCTAACGTACTGAAAGGCGCATGCGTGACAATGTTTGTATGTGCGTGTTACTAAACACAGCTTTCTCTCTCACAAATTCAAAATTAACGGATATATTACTTTTGTAGCCTATCCCTCCGCGAACAACAAGTTTTTGTGATAAACACCAGAGTGCTGGCTGTCGATTAATTTTATTTGAAATGTAATTGAACATCGAATGTGGTGTGCTTTTTATATTTGCATTACTGAATAGTGAAAAAAAATCGCTAACTTTGGTTTTGAGTAAGCCAAAGAAAAATTTTTTTAAACAAATTAAAAAACTAAATGATATCCACAATCGGTCTGTCCGACCTTTAAAATGACATATTCAGAATAATTTTCTGATCATTACTCCAGTAATCTTGTTACGCCGCAATTATTTTAGCACGCCTCTGCCTAGGTTGAACTTCTCTCATTTCCTCGCGGTAAGATGAAGATGTTTATTGTAAGAAATCGAAAACAATTTGCTCTACTAGCTATTTTACATCTTTGCAAACAACATTTCTTCCGTTCAATGTTTTAGTTCAGCGTAAAGTAGCAAAAAACCAAGTTTTCAACTGTTCAGTCTCATTTTGAAAAAGCCCAATGGTACATCGCCCATGCTATCCATACGGCAACACGTTATACACATGTAAACGTTTCAACAAAATCGGTCAAATTGTTTTTCAGTTAAGTGGGAATAAATAAACACACGCACTAACTTTCCCTATTTTTGTCACTCAGTGCGGTTGCCATTCTAACCGGTAAAAACTAAGATCGATTGTGATTTCCGCACGTGATCCTCCATAGATCGTAGATCGCAATCTGTTGCAAATTATACTTTTTTCGCCCCCCTCAAAAACATTTTCAATTATCACCAGTTTGTTTGATCTGTTCAACAATGAATGGAGACAAGACCCCCACTCAGTTTTCAATAGAGGTTTTGGGTTTAAGGCGCCCCCACTGTTACGCTTCGTTTGCCCGCATACTGATCCCCGATCCCGGCTGATGCTTGATTACTTCGGAAGGGGGAGGGGGCAAACAGCACAAAACACGGGACAGGAGAATCAAGTCTGGATAAGGTACTGCATTGGGGAGAATCACACTCGTTTTCTATTTGTTTGTTAGATTTTTATAAAATGTATTCAATGAATAATACAAATTTAGAAGTCGGAAAATAGAAAAACCAAAATATAATTGGGGTAAACGTATAGCTGGCTTCGAGTACTACACTTGACAGGAATCTTTTAACGTTTTAAAGATTAGGGGCTCCGAACTGATCGCTTCGCTCACCAGACCCCATGACGATTCTCGGCGAAGCAAACGCAAACAGATTACAGTATTTTATAATGTAGTTTTCACTAAAACTACGATTGATTAGGACAGAGGCACTTGGATTGCGGTAAGGGGGTGGGGGTGCGGTATTCTAGATACTGACGAATATTGGCGGGTTTTTGCTCGAATGTTAGGTTTTATAATATAATAGAGCGACATAAACCTAACCTAAAAATGACGAACCGATTATAAAATTGCCAAGTAGGTTGATATGGTAATAAATGTAAATAAATGTGTTGGTTCAGTATAGGCCTAAACTAAAATTGTGGTAAGCTTTTGATCCAAATAAGCTGTTTTATTTATAATAAGAAACAACAGATGTTTGTACTACAATACAGGAAGCATTTTCGTTTATTTTTGTTTTTATTTTGTTAATCTAACCTAAAAAAGCTGCTGGTTGTGAATAATAATAGTGCGATTATAAATTTGCTAAGTTGGTTGCTATGTTAATGAATGTAAATGCATTAAAAAAAAAAACAGTGTTCCTAAGCTTTCGACTCGAATTAGCTGTTTTATCCGTTGTAGGGCTGAGAGGGAACTCCCGTATTTTCACCATTTTTTACGCTTTAAGGGTGCGCTACCCTGTCCGCCATATTGAATTTGATTCCCATAAGAGCAATGCTACAGAATAAGTCATTTTGTTCTGTTAATTCGTGGAATAAATTTAAAACATTGGTTTCATTTTGAAGTACTGTCATATGCGGATGTTGATTGCCGAATACATTTTCAAAACCCGTTTTATTGTTTTCTTAAACGTATGATATAAATCGTAAAACATAGTAAACTTTATTAATTTTTTACTCAGTTGCAAAAAGAAATATTGCAAAAAACCTTAGCAATCAACACCTACAATCTATTCTACTTTAAGAAAAAAAAAAAAAAAATACAGCTTTCGTTTTTTGACAAAAACATCACAAAAATATGCTTAATAGTGAAGGTATGTTTTGGTTATTTAACATTGAAATTGGTACCCAACTTCGCCGTTTTGAATGTAGAGAGCCGAGCATTAAACACAAAATATTGCAAAATCCTTTCTTATTGAGCTTTTTTGACCCCATATGAATATACCTAAATTTTTTCGTATTTTTATCTTAACTAATTTTGTCTCTACTTTAATTCTATGTCAGTCAGGACAAAGCCGTTTATATATAGAGATTGGAAATTCTCTTTTTTATATACCTGATATGTAGCTCGGAATCATATTAATACAAACTGATTACTAAGCGAGCCACAAATCGTGTTTGTTTAAAAAAAACCTGTTATTCAGACAGTCCTGAAATAGACTAAAGATTCATAATCTAGCGAAAGTTTTTTTTTTTCCGAGAATAGCAACAATGAATCGACAAAAGAGCCGAGCGGGGATTTCGTCCCTTTTAGACCTTGTCAGATGAGATGGGCCAAGTAAAATCAATCGGTTTTAGAACATGGCAGAAGAGAAGTGAGTAAAATCAATCAGCGAGTTTTTCTGCAACACCCCTCCGTATTGTGTAGGCCTTGAGGTTTCAAATCTTTAGAAAGCGCTCTATTTCAAACAGGTAGTTATCATTCACTTTTAGGCGTATATTTATTCTTCGCCATGGTCTTTTAAGACGACATTCGGCCAACGTCACTAGAGATGGGTTGTTGAAAGTTCGGAGATTAGTGTACTTAAATCACACAGAAAAGATAATTTTCCATTTTTGAAGTGATAACTTCTATTGACCCGTTGGGAATTTTCGCTTGACTATGTTTCTGAAATCTCGCGTCACGAACTTTCTGCGTAGACACAAGTCTACGCGTGGAGAGGGAATAGGCGATACGTAGTATATAGAGACAAGTAATGTAGTTTCGGTTCTTATAAGATTCGCCTTTATTTAGAGTGCATTCCGTGTTAAAATGTAGCTAGTAACGTTTCAAACGTAATCCTGAAGGCAATTCGCCCGGAAACTATGCTCTTTCTTACCGCAGCGTCCGCAATCGGTATAAAAAATTACAATTTATATAAACTTCGCGCTATTACAGACTAAGAACGTTTTAACTGGTTACTCAAAGTGCCTTCGCGGCCTCTTGGCTCTTCAAGTGTAGTATCTGTTCTTATCACCTTAATGTGTGAGTATAGTGTGAATCGACGAGTGTTCTAACGGTCTTCTGCTTTTAATATTTGATATTGTGTTGGTGCGGTCATCGGGGAACGTAGTTGTGTGCTGCCACCTGCGATTACTCAGAACTAATAACCCATAGGCTGTTTACTCATCGTAACTTCGAGTATATTGTACGTCGGTGAGTGTTTTAACAGTTTTTATTTGGCCGTTTGAATACTTTTAGTATCATTTGAATAAATTAACAGTTAATTTGAATAAGTCCAAAATATAACTTAAAATCACTGTCTTATTTTTTAATACTGTAGTACTAAAATGTCTTTTCACGTTATTTACTATATACATAGAAAGTGACTCATGATATAGATAAGAGTGTTGAATTTTCTTTCTTGGATTCGTTAATACAGAAAGTCGGTAAGTACATTGACCGTTACAATTAGATTTAATATTATTTGAGGATTTTCCATAACTTTTCTATGACATTTTAAAATGGAAAATCTATAACCTTTGATTACGCATTTTTAAATGTGATAGGCAGAAAGGAATTCATATTATTTTTTTGAAAAATTAACTCTTTTTAAGATAATTAACAATTATAAATAATTTAAAAAAAATTTAATGTTGAAAGTTCCTACAATTTATTTTAAACTATAGGAAATTTAAAACCATATTACATTTTTTTAGTCAAAGCTAAAGACTTTACTCTATTTTTAATGAAACAAATGGAATATGGTCAATTTTCATATTGAATTTGATATAATTATATTATATATACACGCTTAAATTGAGAGAGTGGATATTAAGCCATGCGTAGTTTTAATGAAATTTCACTCGGTTTACCATGACAAACATTAATTGCCAATAGAATTCGATTACATTTTACCGAACCTCGATATATTAACGGCAATATACTAAGAACACGTGTGTCCCTTAATTTAATACCTTTATGTCAGGCCATTATTTTTGTAAAACCCTATTCCATATATGGTAAGATCTTCATTTTTGTAATTTCTAAAAGTTGTCCGACCCTCGTTTTGGAAAAATTCGGATGTTGGTTCTCTGCATATTGCCGGCTGTACAGGGTGTATAAAAAGTTCTGTATAAAAGTTGGTTGTATGACAACAGGACTGAATGCTACCTGGAACCCTTGGGGGGCAATAAAAATATTTGCAGGGCTACGACAGCACGACGTTGCCGAATCTCATTAGCGACTCAGTCGTAAAGTCGTAGTCTGCGCGAGGTCCCAGCCCCTAATCCCTCCGCGTCTACCTGCGAGGCTGTCTTGAAGAAAACTTTATCCATACCAGAACTGAGTTCATAGCTAGACAATATTTACCCCTTTAAAGTCACTTCACATATTTTGCCGATAACAGTATGATTATAATATTTGTATAATTATAATATTTCGTCGTATTATCACTTTATATAATTAGAATAAAAAAAAAAACTAGAGGACTTACCTAAACTGTTTAATCACAGTATGTTGCCGATAACAGTATGATTATAATATTTGTATAATTATAATATTTCGTCGTATTATCACTTTATATAATTAGAATAAAAAAAAAAACTAGAGGACTTACCTAAACTGTTTCACAGTATGTTGCCGATAACAGTATGATTATAATATTTGTATAATTATAATATTTCGTCGTATTATCACTTTATATAATTAGAATAAAAAAAAACTAGAGGACTTACCTAAACTGTTTAGTCACAGTATTTTGCCGATAACAGTATGATTAAAATATTTGTATAATTATAATATTTCGTCGTATTATCACTTTATATAATTAGAATGAAAAAAAACTAAAGGACTTACCTAAACTGTTTAGTTACAGTATTTTGCATGAGAACATTGCATGTATTTTGCATGTATATGCATTGTAAATTTGCTGAGTACGCAGGGGTACGGGCTAAATATTATCACCACTGGCTGTCAAACCCTCATCAAGGTTTACCCCGGTCAAGCCGTGCAGACTACGACATCACGACGGAGCCCACTCGCAGCTGCAACACCGTCGTGTTGTCGTAGCCCTGCAAACCAGGTAAACCGATGACCCTTGGCAGTTTTATTGCACAGTCGTGTTGTCGCTTTACCATAAAAGTTATCACTTCCAACGTGTGGTCTTAAGCAGTTTTTTTTATTTTTTGTTTGACCCATTAAGGTGGTCGTCCAATAGTCGGTAGAGAGGCGCGTCTTGGAAAACAACCCCACTCGAACAAAATCAAGATGAAATTCAGTAATAATTTTGATTAGAATCAAATTTCTTAAAAACTGTACCACCTAGAACAACCTAATATGGTGTATCATTAGGAGCGAACATTTGGAAATAACAAGTTAATTTTATTTTTAGATTGAAAAATTAAAAGAGTATTTTTTCCAAGAAAAATAAAATAAATTAAAATTCTAACCTAAAGGCTTTTAAACCTACCTATCTTGTTATACCGGCTGCAGTCAAAGCAAAGTCCTTTTCAACGCGGTAAAGGTAGGCTAAGAATATTTTGTAGATTTATTAATACCAAAAACTGACGTGTCTTTCTTTCTTGTAATTTGATTTAATACAATATTTAAACATAAACCCCCGAAAGGCTGAAGAGATTTCCTTGAATCATCGCTAAGAACACTCTCGTAATCGCAGCCCCTCTACTGCGCCAGCTCGCATGAAAATAAGCAAACCTTTACATTATTAAATTCACAATTAAATAATCTACAACTTTTATTCGTGTTTTTTTCTGTAATATGACATCCAAAAAGCCTATAGAGTATAAAATACAGAGTTTTAGGGTAAAAAATTGTTTTCCGGGCATTTACATTTTTATTTATAACAAAACTATTAGGTTTACCGTAAAAATAAAGAGGACCATTATTGTAGCCTATGTTATAGCAAACACAACAAAAACACATTCAACTTGATTCAATTATTAGTACCGTAGATTTAGGGGTTTCCGCAGTTATTGACATTTTCATTCTTTGAGGGGGGTAGGGGAGGAAGCTCCAGGGTGATTTTTGGGGACTTTTGTAAAAATGATCCTTTGGTAGTGGTTTATTGATGTGGAAAATTTCAGCTTTACCCTAATGTTTTCCGAGGTTTCTTTTTTTCGGTCTCTCTTGACTGGGCTATCTGCACGACTTGGCAACACCGCTGCCGAAAATATCCGATCGTTCCCGAAGAGCCTCCCACTACAACTGCAGTCCAATACGTTTCTGTTTCTAATTCCACTATAATGCACGACCAGTTTTGGATCTCCTAAATGATAAGTAGTGCGTATAAGCTTACCCCTCAACATAATGCAACATTTAAGTAATAAACCTTATAAAGCAGAACGCATTGTTATAGTAACAAATCTACTAACCTTCATGGATAGATCCATGTGTCCCTTTCTACAATTGATGAACAAAATGGAACTTTACGATTTTAAAACTGCAGCTATTTTTTAAAACGATATTTATGCTTGAATTGGATTTCGGGACTTTCACCACACCCTGTAGTACACACAAACGTTCGTTACTCCATAAAGATAACGATGAATAACGGTCATATCTGTTGAGAGGTTTGGAGAACATGTGTTCATTGTCAATCAGCTGGGGCAAAACTCAGCTGGACGCTTACTACTCACTCGCTGCCACACTAATGGGCTTACTTCGTATAAACTGTGATGTCTAGCTTAGATTTTAAACTAGAAGACTAGAAGAAACACAGTAAACAGAAAGCAATGCCTGCGAACCATAGAACCCATCCCAATAAACATTAAATTTAAAATTAATTAATTTCAAATAACACAATTATAAAGGTAAGAACAGAATATTTTTACTATAATAATATTCCGTAATTAATGTTAAACTGACAGACAGAAAAAAACATTGCGAAGGAGAGGTAGTTCCTATATAATTTTTGAATCTTATCTATTCAAATCTGACATCTGTCTCTGCATAGCTAGTGGTCACCAATACATCTGCTGAAATAACTGTGTAGTAAACCTCATCAATAAAACAGATCCGATCACTTCCGCTGTAGACAGGAAGTATTTGAGTCGTAAACAGTAATTTGTCTGATAAAAATTAAGAATTGAATTAAGTTGTTCCCTGAATTTTCGCATCTAGTTAACTATCGTTAGTTCTGTAGTTAGGGTCTAAGATTGGCAGCCAAGGCCCGGTGAGCATTTGCTGCAAAAGGACGCAGGAAGCTGCGTCACTTTCAAACGGATATATGAACTAACTATAATTATGCTATGCACACAGACGCTGATACCTATCTGACGCAAGGGTCACCCCCGATAATAGCGAATCCGTCTCCACAGCGCCGAGTCTCCACGGCGCCGAGCGGGCTACCTGGCATAATCTGACAGTTTTGACAACCGAATTGGAATTCACAAAAGCAACGAACCGTGGTAATGGCGTGATACGCCTCGAATTTTAAAGTAACGTAATGAATTTATGTACTTTTTATGTTATTTTATCTCGTACTTTTGAGATGCTAGCAGTTAATCTTGAATGACTATGTAGAGCCACTTATATATTACTAGAATGATTTGGTTTAACATTACAAATCAAATCAAGAAATGATTCAAATTTTGCATACATTTCATTGCAGGCAACTTTACCATTCTAACCTAACCTAATACTACTCGAATTCTAAAGTAACATTGTAATTTTAGTTTAATAAAAATATGACAAATATTTACTTCTCCACCGATTAAAAAAAACTAAGCCAGAAGGCCGCTTTTTATTTACTGGTCTTGATTTGTAATGTTAAACCAAATCATTCTACAGTCCATTCAGCGAGAGTTTGCAGTAAATCACTGTGTTCTGTGGCCATTTTGAAGCTTAGTAATATATAAGTGGCTCTACATAGTAATTCAAGATTAACTGCGAGCATCTCAAAAGTACGAGATAAAATTACATAAAAAGTACGTAAATTCATTATGTTACTTTAGAATTCGAGGCGTATCATGTCTGCAATGAAAACCATTATAGATTCATTTTAAAAGAGAATATATTAACCCTCGTCACTTCTGCATCACTGAGCAGACCTTTTGATAATTTATGGCCTCGGCGCTGTAGAGACTAATTTACCCTCGACGCTGTAGAGATTCGGCGCTGTGGAAACGCCACCCAACCAGCCGAGTACCAAAGGTCCCCAATGTACCCAGGTTTATGAAATATTTGTATTTCTATAAAAATGTATGTTTTGTTAATACATTTTGTTAGCCTGATTATAAATAGCCTATTGTTAAAAAAGAGAAACACAAAATGTAGGCCTACTACAACTTACTTATATATCTGTTTAATTATTAGTGATATTAAATTTATATTATTTAAAAAATATTATAGCTTATAAAATATTATAACCATGGAATTTTTAATAAAATTAAATATTACTGAGTGTTTGTAGGTCGGGTTGATTGTTCTTGGACAAAGGGAAATTTTCCACTGCTTCCAGCCTTCTTGATCATGTCTTTGTTCTTTGAGACGTAGTTATACAGTAATTATAAAATTCTACACAGACGATTTTGTAGTTGTACAGGATTTTAAACTTTTAAATCACCAAACTTGGTGTTCGAATTGTCTTTACAAAATCCCACACATTCGAGATCAAACATTTCAATAGTACGCAAACAAAATGTTGAAACTTCGTCAGATGTTTCATTTTATCGTGTCGTATTTCGTTTAATCAATTGAAAATATATATATATAATTTCATAAAACCTATATACAATTGAATTACGTTTGAACGTCCCGAAACCACAAAAGAGAGATGTAGAGAATTTCTGACTTCAGTACTTTGTTACGGGCAGTTAGTAGGAAAACATACTAAAAGTCCCCGCCCCTGGGAGGTGAGTTAATGGCGAGAGGAAGGTGGAAAGGTCCCATTTTGTTGTTTTTCGCTTACATCTAGGAAACGGTGCACCGTAGAAAAAATGTTCCAAATAAAAATGAAAGCTAATTCAATTTTCTATAAAATTGTTTCTACATATCTATCGAATTCAAGGTTTTCGAGATATACCTTATTGAAAATTGACCATTTTCTAAAAAATAATTTTTACCTCACCCTTTTTGTCAAACATTTGATTCTAGTGCCTCCTACGATCGTTTCTCAGAAAAATCGTCAGAAACGAAGTTTTAGAGCATTCAATTTCCTTCAGTTTGATATACACTTGGTCAATCAAAATTTATGGGATTTTTAACTTGTACGCTCAATTTCGATGTTCCTCTAACCTCTAGAAATGCGTATGTTGGGAGCCTGTTGCGTTTTAGCTGCTGTAACTTGCTATCATGATCAGTAATAACTCTTTATCAATGGAAATAAGGTAATTGCTATTGAAATACAACACTTTTTTTATAATTATAACTTATACTATACGAGTATTGAAATTGTTTACATTTTCTGATAGTAATTCAAATAAACAAACAGTACCAGGAACTGGCACATACTTTCTCACAAACATATTTAAATTATCAAACGGATTCACTGTGACTTCATAATTGTAGGTGGGGTAGGAGAGGTGATTTATTAAAGTAGGAGATTTACTAATAAATATTACTATTATTATCTAGAGAGAAAACTCTAATCGAATATATTCGATCGATTTCGAACAAATTTGTACCAAACACGTCAATTAGGCCTGTATAGATGAACGAAAAAAGGTTTTAACAAATTTTGAAAAACAACCCCTTTTATGGCAAAAAAACCCCCAAAATCAGTTATTATTATTATTAGCTAAACGAGAATTTTTAGAAAGATCCTGTTTTTTGCATATAGTAGGGGACATTAAAGGCTACAAATAAGCCAAATTTGATCAAAATCGTTAAAGCCGTTTTTTTATAAAAAAATAATAACTGATTTTTTGGGGGGTTTTTTTGCCAAAAAGAAGGTAGTTTTTCAAAATTTGTCAAAACCGTTTTTCTTGCATCTATACAGGCATACTTGACATGTCTTTTGCAAATTTGTTTGAAATCGATTAAATAGTTTTCGTTCTAGCTTTGTATACATACAGACATACATTTTGTAAAAACCACTTTTTTGGACTCAGGGGGTTCCAAAACGGATATTTCCACAAAAATCTCAACATCGATTTTTTTGCGATCACTATACTTTCTTTATACTATACAGGGTGACTATTTTAAGTGTGCCACCATTGGTAAATCAGAAACGACAAGATTTACAGGAAACTTTAAATGGGGGACTTCACCTACTTTTTAGTGGCCATTAAAAATATGAATTTGAAATTTTGAAAATATGCAGCCATTTTCCAATATGGCGGCCAACTTACGAATTTCTTATAGAAACCCCATTTTTTATCACGGATTTTGATTTTACATTCAATTGTAAGACGTTTTTATTCTTGGTCTTTTTTTGATAAACTCAACCGTTTAGCCGAAAGGAGCGCTGACAGTTTCAGAAACTCTTATTTCAACAATTAATGAAGAGGTTTATTTTCAATTTGCAAACAATAAAATTTAACTCAAAGTGCAATATGTTTTACAATGGAATGTTAAAAACCTGTTGCAATTTCATAAATACTTTATTTTATATAAAAAAACGTACTTAAATTAATGTTAAAAAATCGCTAACGCAACCACTGTGTATTGTGTAAGAAGATGTATTTATGTGCGCGCGCATGTATTTATGTGCGCACGTATGTATTTATGAAGATGGAGGACACTTTGAAAACCTGCCTTAAGTCATAATAAACAGGGGTTTCCATAAGAAATTCGAATGTTGGCCGCCATATTGGAAAATGGCGGCATATTTTCGAAATTTCAAATTCATATTTTTAATGGCCACTAAAAAGTGGGTGAAGTCCCCATTTAAAGTTTCCTGTAAATCTTGTCGTTTTTGATTTACCAATGGTGGCACACTTAAAATAGTCACCCTGTATAGTATAGTGAGAAAGTAAAATAAAAAAATGTGCATGCAAGATCTTGGTTTTTCAAGGCGGAAGTGTCGAGGCTCATTCACCATCAATAGACACAAATAGTTCAATGATTGTGTACAGGTTGCCACGGTCGGAAAATGCCGTTGCGCTCCGTTTAAAAGAATAAATTAACCAACTCATTAACCTATCGACTCCATCTACTCAGCCAACAGTGTTCGGGTCCAGAGGATATTATTCAAATTTGTTACCGTGTAGAACACAGGAAATTGTGTACTCCAACTGTCCGGCTTCGGGTAATTATTACGGTGTTTTTATTCGCTCGCACGTGGCTATCTCGCCCGTACGTCGCGGAAAATTAAATAAATTTGAAATTATTCGCTAGAACCAGAATCGCACAGGTGTTTCGCGAGGCAGGTGAGCGCGCACGCGCTGTCCGCTAACCTAGAATGTAATGCCAGCTGGATTTTAAATCGCGAGTGTCTCAATAAGCTGTTTAAGCGCTATACGAACCTCGCGTCACCTGCTGGAGACCGTAAGAATTGCGGTACTTGAAGCTGTTTAGTTACTGTGGGGAATTTATTATTATTTTTGTACACGAATTGTTTAGTACTAGCTGGTAGCTATACAGGGTGATGGATATAAGTGTGCCAGCTGTTTCTCTTAAAATCTATAACAGCTATTAAAAAAAGTTAAATAGTAACTCCCTTGGACTGTTTAATTTGGAGGCTATAAGATTTATATTTTTTTTTATTTTTTTTTTTAGAAAGAACAATCTTTATTTTCACAGAGATAAAGTACATTACAATACAGGACATATAATACAGTATCTGTCAACATTTGAATTACAGAATTAAATTAAACTTACAAAACTAAAAATAAAAATAATTTATACAATAATCTCTATGAATAAACGGTACCAGATAACTGCCACATACTTTCTCAAAGTTGAAACTTTATACCTTCCCAAGAGTAGCATATAGGATGTGGTTATTTAGAATTGCAAAAGTAGGACAATGTTACAATGGAAATATTAGACGCATGTAACACACATCCATATTATATTATTATTAAAACTATTCGATCGATTTTAAACAAATTTGCACCAAACATGTCAATTAGGCCTGTATAGATGCACGAAAAAAGGTTTTGAACATTTTTTAAAAACAACCCCCTTTTTGGCCAAAACCCCCCAAAAATCAGTTATTATTACCTAAACGAAAATTTTTAGAAAGATTACACTCGACATCA
Organism: Philaenus spumarius; assembly: GCA_018207615.1. NCBI lineage: Eukaryota > Metazoa > Arthropoda > Insecta > Hemiptera > Aphrophoridae > Philaenus > Philaenus spumarius. Next base: position 19,846 of record JAGFPH010002488.1, on the reverse strand, counting down.
TCCAGAGAAAATAACCAGGGTTTTAGTTGCAATGTACATTTTTTCTTGGATTTTATGTCCTTTAAAAATGTGGGAATCCTATTAAAAATATTTGGTTCAGAATGCAAATAGAATTTCACAAAAGCTTCTTTGAACGGACGAGGCAAATCCCTATTATATTTTGACCGCAGTCTTTGACGGTATACATTCTCATCAGATAAATTCTGCCCTCTTCTGAGATGCAATAATTTTAATACTTTGAAAATATATATGTCACAAAGGAAGACGTTTTAACTGCCTAAACAATGGCAAAGAATGTGAAAAATTTAAGAAATTCTTATCTTACCCGCCATTTTTCCAATATGGCGGCCGACTTTCGAATTTCATACGGAAAGCCCTATATTTTATGGTGATTTTGGATTTTACAAGTTATTTTAAGACTTTTTTGTTCTTGGTGGTTTTTTTTTATACTACTAACCGTTTAAATGTTAGAAGGGTATAAAGTTTTAATACACCCAATCTGAACGGATGATGTTTTGGTACAGAAACGTTTTGAACCAGTGAAAACGCTCTTAACACTAACAAAGAATTTTTTAAACAATCAAATAACTTTTTAAATCGACAAATACGCTTTTTAAAAATGGCGCCTGTTTAAAATTTTTTAAGTCAAATATCTCAAAAACGGCTAACTTTACAATACAATTTTTGGAAACCAAAAATGTTTACTTTGTTTAAAGTCAATTTAAGTCAAACATCTGGTGTTACATATTATTATTGTTGTATGTAGTTGGCAATATCAAAATATTGATTATTTAAATTTTACGACTAATGCCGGCCGTAATTAGAGTTTTTGGTGATGGTCGTGTCTATTTCGATGTCTGCCTTACATTATAGGTCACCGCTACCTCCACCACCCTACCTAGATCCAAGTGCGTCTGTCCTAATCAATCGTCATCTCCACGATAGTAACAGAATATAGGCCTACAATATACTGTTTGCATTGGCTTCGCCATGAGTTGAAGGTTGGTGAGCGAAGCGAGCAAGGGTGGAGCCCCTAGTACATCTATACTAATATTATAAGGGGTAAATTTTTTATGTATGTAGGGGGTAATCTCTGGAACTACTGAACCGATTGAAAAAAATAGTTTTAGGCCTACTAATAAAAACCTACACTATCCCTGAGTAAACTAGGCTATAATTAATTTTGATAAAAACATTCTTTATTTCAATATTTTGTAAATTTTAGTCGGACAAATTCTTAGGTTAGGCCTCGACTGATGAACCAACACATATTTCTTGAATGTATTTACATTTATTACCATAGCAACCAATTGGATAAAATAAGAGATAAAACAGCTGTTAGCTCCGATATTTCGATTTACAGCTGATTACAAACTTTGAAGCAATTATTTGTGTTTCTAACTTTTAGGTTACGGTTTTATTAAAGTGTAGACCTGAGCCTTGCTGGTTCTTTTAACCTTTATTATTACTGCTGTTGTAAATAAAATTATAGAAATAATTTGATTTGAACATTTTACAATATTTACCATCTTAGCTTTGTTATTATTAAACCTACACCTTTATTATAAAGAAATATAATATGATTACGTGTATAGAAGGTTCCAACGGAATTGGCGTGTGGAGCACGCAGGGATTCCCCTACTTATAAATAAAAAAGTGGGTGTGTTGATGAATATATTCCAGCACAGCTGGGACTCATGTGCCAGCTTCCACTAAGCTTTTCACATAACTAAACTTAGGCAACTTAGGCTGCCATCTGGTAAATAAATATTTTGGGGTAAAACCCCAATAGGTCCCTTACGGTTGGGGAGGGAAGGTGATGTGTAAAACAATCGAAAACGACCGTTACTAGTGTCAAATGAGTCGTTTTCAAGGTCTCTGAGATGAATATTGACCATAGTCATAAATCTTTACCGACAACAATATTTCGTCGTTTTAAAATGTCCTTAGCTCCCCCCAAAAGAGTGTATTTTCCGTGTATTTCACAGTGCCCGACCGTAACAAGTTTGCCAAATTACCACCAACATCCCCACAAAATCTTTAAATATTTCCAGGACACATTCCGGCGATTAAACTCTTTTACTTCCGCGGCAATTAGTGCAAGAAAGTGGCGAGGATACGAGACTCACCTGACCGAGTGCAACCCACCTGCTCAGCTGTTCGCTCCACCTGCCCGCCAGCTGCTCGCAATGAATGGGAGATCTCGACACATGCCGTTAAGCGACCGGGCAAGTGTTCTTCGGCTGACAACTCTCTGCAAAGGGGACGAGATGACGCAAATTTGTATTGCGGTTTGAATATAATTTTTGTCCTTTTTCAGAAAAAAGCGACCGACGAGGTAAAGAAAATCATCGGGAAACTGTAACACTTGAAGACTTACTTCATCACTTTTCACCTCGTGTTTTGTATCAAGGCTCTGACGCACCTTCTCTATAATAAAGCGTTTCTTCATAAGAATAACGTTAAAAACGCGTTTACTTTTGTACATTTTTATTTCCTGAATTTATGGCTCATTTCCAAAACTAGTGATTTGCTAATATGTTTCGATTTATTGAAGGACAGAAGTCCAACCAAGGATCGACATCGAAAATATTTCGTAAATGCGGACAAAGAGTCTGCTCCTTTTCTGATTACAGCTTGATTCTCACTTGATTACGCTTGTATCTGGTTCTCTACCTGCTGCAATTAGTGTCTAATTTCCCCAAAGTTGCGTAATTTAAGACTAAATGTTAAGTCATCTAATGCAACCTTAAGGTCCATTCACACACATCAGTCAAGACACAGTTCAATCTTGGATGCAACCGAGATCTGTCAGTCAGTCATATGTCAATCTAGTCACAGTCGAGTGCAGTTTGATGTATGCGAATGTGATTAATAATGTTTTACATCTTGTGTAATTTTGATGGTAACGTTTTTTGAAGAAGGATACTGTCCTTCATTTATATTTTTGACAAAACCGTTTCATTCTAGTACGAAAAAAATCTAAAAGAAATAGTTTTTCTAATCAAAAAACGTACTTCTGGTTTTTGGATTTTTTTTGGCTGACGAACTCGTTCGAGCGACATAGACAACCAAAGTGTGTACCAAATTTGGACCATAAAGGACTTGAAATGCTGCCGCAAAAGTGCGAACACATTTATATACATACTAGCTGGCCTAATCCGACTTTGCACGGATAAACAAATCAAAGTTAAATGTATATTAACAAAAAAAAATTATCAATAAATATATTATACTATGTATTTCTTATGGGGATTAGTAACTTTGACCCCCCAAACCACCTAAATTTTCGAATTTTTTTAAAACCTTTCTTAGCGAGCACCTGGGCCCTAGAATAAGCTACATACCAAATTTCATTCCAATCCGTTCGGTGTTGTTTTTAGTAACTTTGACCCCCCCC
>JAGFPH010002488.1:3449-16346 GCA_018207615.1 Philaenus spumarius | reverse complement strand
GGAAGCTACATACCAAATTTCATTCCAATCCGTCCGGTGTTTTTTTTAGTAACTTTGACCCCCCCAAACCCTCCTAAAAAGTCGAACTTTTTGAAAACCTTTCTTAGCGAGCACCTAGTGTCCTAGAGGAAGCTACATACCAAATTTCATTCCAATCCGTTCGGTGGTTTTTTTTAGTAACTTTGACCCCCCCAAAACGCCCATAAATTTTTTTTGAAAACCTTTCTTAATGGGCACCTATGGCTCTAGAGGAAGCTACATACCAAATTTCGTTCCAATCCGTTCGTGATCAGTGAGTCAGTGGATTTGGTTTTTTTATACAGAGTGGTTATAAAGTCACTTCCCCCCTTTTAACTTTTGTGTTTGTTAAAACAAACAAATATCCTTTGGGGAACGATACTAACTTAACCCAAAGTATCTTTTGAAGCAATCGAAAATTTATAGTGTCCACTAAAAATGGGGGATTTTGGGGGCAACTTAAAATTTTTAAATGGTATGGTCATGTAATAACTCATTTTAAAGGTCTATTTAAAGCTAGGAAAATGACATAGAGAAAATAAAAATCGGACCACCCAAAACAAAATGGCGGCCCTAAACGTGTTGAAATAAATCGACATAAAGTTGCTAATATCTCGAAAAGGAAGAGATTTTAGCAAAAATTTCAAGAGACAAAAAATGTTTATTTCAAAGTGCTTGACCTAAAATATTGATTCCTAATCGATTTCGTAAATTTTATTTTTACTCCTCCTCTTAGAAAATGTTATAGTTCCGCACATTGAAAAGACCAAAGGCAAACAGTCTGAACATTATTTAATGCTGTAGGATTAATTATATAATGATTAATTACAAAGACATCACTTAAAAGGTTTGTAAGGTTAGGTGAGTAAAGGAGAGACCAAGAGTCCAGCTGTCAATTTGAAAATAATCTGACTATTTGTCAGCCTCTAAGAAAGATTGCTGTTGTCAAGCTTTCGTTGGAGTATATCCGGATTCTCCGACCTGCATTCCTCAAATAAAGACTAAATTTAATCAATTACAACTGTGTGAACGAAGCGAGTATTGAGGTTGGCGTGCGTAGCACGCAAAGGCTCTAGTCTCTATTCGACTTGTACCGCAAATCCCCCTCCCTGGAAGTGGACAGAGGCTAATGGCTTCGGATTCTAAATATTGTGCCAGATAAGATTATCGATGCTTCGGCAAAGTTGAACGAACCGCGTCCTAAGATAAACTTTATGGTGCTGATAAACAAATTTGTGGTAAGGCGCATGCGTCATCGCCGCGAGCCGTTCTGTTAATTCGGTGTTGTCAAGGTCGGTTAATTAACCCCTTCCCCTGGCAGCGTTCTGTCCTGTCAAGTCGCTCTGTAAAAGGCCGTAGGGGAATTGGAAAATCCGACAAACAACAGCGAAGGCGACGGGATTGTGCTGAATTATTTTGCCTGTGTTTAGGATAAACTCACATTTTCATCGAGACAGGGCGAGCTCTGTAAGCGATCGCTTAGCCTGCCTACCTTCAGAGGCTGGGAGAAAAGTTAATGCTGTATCGAACTTTGAATGTGAATTGTTGTAAATAAATGTCTAAACTACAATTAATTCGTAGATGATAGAATTAATTGGGTAAGTTATTAGCGAATTTCCATAGGAAAAATGAGCCATTGCAGTGGCCCTTATGGTAAGACCCAAGGTCAGGAGTAGCAAATGAGCACCGATCATGGTCCCCAGAACACATTTTGAGGTCTCATTAAAAATAATATAATATATGTATATATATATATATTCCCGGTTTCGCTTCTTAAGTTGATCGCAGAAAAAATACACATGCAAGTGGCTCTCTGTTGGAAAATATCATATCTCAAGTTGATCTGTATACATTTGTAAAATATACGCATCGTAGTGGCTCCCTCGTGTAAATTTTATTAACTCTTGTTGATCTAGATACGTTTGTAAAATATACGCATCGTAGTTGCTCCCTGGTGTAAATTTCAATAACTCTTGTTGATCTATATACGTTTGTAAAATATGCGCATCGTTGTGGCTCTCTGGTGTAAATTTCATTAACTCTTGTTGATCTATACACGTTTGTAAAATATGCCCATAGTATTGGATCTTTCCTCGGAAAGAATAATTTCTATGGAACTGTCAGTGCTGTTAAAAGAACTTAATGTTTCTATTAATTTCTAATTTATAAGGATATTTATACTTATTAATTGAAAAAATGAAGAAAAATTCTAATTGAAGTAAAAATGAAATGTTTGATTTATTTTAGCGTTTAAAACAATTACGACCATTGTCAAAATATTCTTTTGCTGTTGGATATTTTAAGAAAATTAAAAAATTAGTTTATAACTCTTTAAGGCAGGGCTCACACTATTCTAAATAGAAGACATTATTTGAGTAAGACATAAAAGCTTTTTATGGCATGTGTTCGATGGAGCACCCTGTCATAGATGACCAAATAAACGATTTGTTTGTTCCAGTCTTTTGTGAATTGTTTGCCGACTAATTATTTGTTTCAGACAATTTGAGATTTACAGATTCTTATAATTTCGTTTATGTTGTAGGCAATTACTTTTAAGGATTATAGCATTTGAACAACGGCCCCTTTTTATTATTTTTTTCAAATATCAAGTGATTCAAGTGTGACACTTATACAAGAGTATTTTAGTAGGTCGTATAGCGATGCCATCATTACGTAAGTTTGTGTTGTTGCTTTATGGTAAATACAAATTTACATAAATAATTAATTTGCGTCTCATAGAACTTAAGAACTAAAGAAGGAAATACAGAAATTCGGATACCCTACGTACTTTTAACTCAAAGTTCCCTATGTTTCCCACATTATTTTTAAAACAACATATTAAAAGACTATTTAACAATAAATATGCTTGTGCTTAAATTAATATTTAAAAATGACTTTGCATTGGAAAAAGCAAGAAGGGATGTATCTTAAAAAATAACATAGATTGATGGGCTACATTTATTGTTAATATGCTTACAATATATATTGTGTTTTTAGATTTAGAATAAGAGATTAGTGAATAATATAGGGTTAGTTTAAATTATTAAAATACTTTCTGCTTGTTATATGAGTCCAAATCTGGCGATAGAATTTTTTTTAAACTGCCTATTGCAGAGAAAGAACCGACATTTCAACAGTTTTATAGTCCAATAAAGCATTATAATCATCCATCTTGTTTTTAGTAACATATATATATTTGTTACCAAACGTTAAAACAATCCAAAATAACATTATAATAATAATGCTGGTACCGTACTGAGTGTAATACACTACACTCGTAAAACAAAGATTGTTTACCACTTTCAACTTGATAACTAAGAATTGGGCTAATTGAATTTTCCAGATATATATTTCAGTAATTTTATTGAATGGCAAAATTATTTACAAATAAAAACTTGTAGGCTTTAATTAAATATTTAACAAAAATTTACATTAATAAACTGATAAGTAATGAATCTATTACAATAAAACTACAATCAGAGTTTAATTCATATCACAACTTTTATACAGAAGAAAAATAGGTTTGGCACTCAATATTTTAACTATAATCATAAATTATTTTCAATATCTGGATTTTTACTTATCACCAGTATAACAATGATTATATTCCGAGAAATACTGAACTCAGTACTGAATTCAGACAAATGATATGTAATAATTAACGGAAACTACATATCCATTACATCTAACTGTTAGTTCTTCTCAGGTATACGATCCCTTTACCCGAAGGACCTTTCTAACTTGTTTTTTTTTATTGTGTTAGTTTTATTTTATGTGAACATTTTCCTATTCAAGTACGGTAAAATTAATAAGGTATAACATAATCAATTATAGTTAACGTGACTTAGTACATTCCTATAATTTGTGATCTACTCGGTTTTATATGTATGCATTACGTTAAAATTTCTCTTAAGACGGATGTTTCCAAAAGAATGAAAAAAATTGTGGGAATTTTACTGCTTAAATCTTGTGGACTCTACACTGTAAATAGTGTGGCGTAACTTTTCACCATTTAGGGTGTTCAAATGTCACCCAAAAATGTCAATAACACACCTTATAGGTGTTTTGAGTAACCTTTACACCATAAGGGTGAAATGGTCGACCTAACGGAGTATAAATTACACCCCAAAGTGTGATAGGGATGTAAATAGGAGATAAGGTGATAGAATACTCTTTGAGAATGTATTTAAATGGTATTAAATTGCACCGATTTGGTGGAAAGTCTCATCTATTGGTGTAAATATATCAGCTAGGGTGAGAAGGTTTAATCCCAAAGGTGCAACGATGACGGCAAAGGTGAAAATAGGGTGTTCATTTAGTAAAAAAGGGCCAATGCTCAGTGAGAATAAAATGGATTTTGTATGGAACACGGCTGAAAGACGGAACTTGAGGTTATGAAATGATGGAATAGGGAACGGTGTAGTAAAAAAAAATCTACTGAGACGTAGACGCTTGGAGTATTGGCAAGGTAAGAATCTAACCTATAATCTTTTCCTTCTATGCATATATATCCTAAGCTTAACCCACCTGATGTTGGAAACAAGTGAATCTTATTAATTAATCTGAAAATTTTAAGGTTACGCTAATTTGTTTTCTAAGACATTTTGCAGTTCAGACTCTACAGTTAAGAACAATACAGTATTAACAAATATTTTAAAATCAACAATCTCAAATATGCTAAGCAAGGTTGGCCATCAGACTTTGGGCATTTGTAGGCCTAAGATGTAGCCTATTTTTCCCTGGCCTTTATCCTAGGCCAATTATTAAAGATAAGCTGTCTTAGGCCTAAGTAGGCCGTCTACGGAACTGGGGTATAAATATTACGCCCTGAGGGTCTGACTAGAGTGAGAATGTTACACCTTATAAAATACATATTACACAAAGAGGGTGTAAGTAGAGCAAGAATGTTACACCTTGGGATATAAATATTACACCCAGATAGTGTAACTAGAGGGAGAATATTACACCTAAGGGTATAATTATAACACCAAGAAGGTGTAACTAGAATGAGAATATTACACCTTATGGAAGAAATATTACACCTTACAGGGTATAAATATTACACCCAGAGTGAGCTAAATTTACACCATAATGGACTTGAGTTACACCTTAGGATATTTTGGGAACTTACACCCTTAAGGTGGATTGTAACACCAATGGTTGAAACAAAGCGCCTGTCAATTACACCTTGGGATGGCTCCTACAGCTGCCACATTTAAGGTGTAACTGCACACCTTTCCTTTTTACAGTGTATGTTTAAAATAATTCAAAATTATGTAACTTTAGCTCTTTTTAGTATTTTTATCAAGAGAAATATAACAAACATTCACACAATGCTCACCCGCTCTCACCCTCGTCTGCAGCTTCATATGTGCGCATGAGCACATCAAATTTCACGCAGCTGAAACTGTAAAGCGCACAGTTCCGTACAAAGATGTGTATCTTTTCATAAACTGGGGAAAGACTACTGACATTAAGTGTAAATATTATATATTGTACTAATAAAGAAAGAATTAAAGGGGAAAGACCCATTATATTAGATGTTACGAATAATATCACGTGTTATTATGGGGTGCTGCATTTCCATAGTGCATATACGCGAATACAACTAAAACCATAACACAACTATAATGAATCCGAACTTTAGTGAATAGAATGTTTCCCTCAAAAAACCATCCTCCCAAACTGAACCTCTACTCTCTACTCTAAAAAAAAATAGCATAATGGAGATATAACATATTAAAAATCTGTTAAACACAAATTCCACTGCTTCGGAGCCTAAAACTATTGTGCACAGTTATCTATATATATATAAAAGCGAAATACCACTCACTCACTCACTCATCACGATTTATCAAAAACTACCGAATGGATTGAAATGAAATTTGGTATTGCTTTCCTCTAGGGCCATAGGTGCTCACTAAGAAAGGGTTTGAAAAAATTCGAAATTTTAGGGGGGATCAAAGTTATTAAATCACGATTTCTTCAAAACTACCGAACGGATTGGAATGAAATTTGGTATGTAGCTTCCTCTAGAGCCATTACGTGTTCACTAAAAAAGGGTTTTAAAACATTGGAAATTTTAGGGGGGTTTGAGGGGATCAAAGTTATTAAATCACGATTTCTTCAAAACTACCGAACTGATTGAAATGAAATTTGGTATGTAGCTTCCTCTAGGGCCATAGGTGCTCCCAAAGAAAGGGTATGAAAAATTTAGAAATTTTAGGAGGGGTTTGTTGGGATCAAAGTTACTAACATCATAATTTTAGATTTTTTATTATTATGACAATAGTGCTTTTATTATTTAAGATCTACATATATATATGCCAAATACCACTCACTGACTGAACAACACTTAAAAATAATACAATTACGTTAAAAAGACTGAAAATACCAACCACCACGGGCAACGCCGAACAGGTCACCTAGTAATTTATATAATAATAAAAAACGTTTTATTCAAATTTTGTACACTTTTTTATCTATAGTTATATTTAAGCAGGACAGTTGACAAATTGTCTCCTTTAGGACTAATTAGTGGTCTTTAATGGCCTAGTAAAGTAATAATAACTCAGTTGAAATAGTAAATAAGAGCGAAATAAAAATCTTACTTGAATTAACGCCCTACACAATCTCAAAATCATACTAATGAAACTTATCATGCAATATTTAATATATGTTTGGTACCACTGGCAGCCAACACAGCATTGTCGGTTATTCAGTAAATGTCAAACGGATATAATAATCGAATCGAGAAAAAATGGGCTGTGTTACTCTCTTCCTAACACTTTATTTAGTTCAAGCAAGCACTCTACCTTTCAATAGCCTACAATTCTTAGATTGTAACCGAGACCCAATCTCATGATGTACATTTGTCAATGATTTACAACGGCCATTACCTCAATGATAGTTTATTCTGGACATTATATTTGATACGACATAAAATAATACAATCTCTGTAATTACAGTAAATTCAATCTTGAATAAAATTAAGGTACTTATTTGAATGAAATTAAGACATCATTCAAATGCCATACATAGTAAATAATAATGAGTGGTTTTGAAGGGAGGTGTGCTATAATAGAAGAACTAAAGTACAGTATATTAAAATCCGGCTATTGACAATGGTGTTTCCGGTAAGATATTACCTTCCCTAATCGTATGAAATCATAGTAAGAACTTAAGCAAAATTAAATGATATTAAACAAATATCAGACAACAGAGCGTCACTAGTAAAGTTCTACGAATTCTTTCGGCTGTTTATTACCCACAATATAAAGGGTCACCCCAGGGCTGTTATCTTTTCCAGGTCAGTAACCTTTGGTTTAGAGTAGTTGGAGGCATGCAATACGTTTTTCCTTTTTTCAGAAGAAGCTTCGTACAAAACTACCTGACGCTCTGCGCCTCTGAGAACAAATAATACTGTCCCCTAACCATAGCACATGTTTTGACTAGATTGTAAACCCATGCTATGTTAGTTGTCTTGCTCTAGAAAAGGTGGCATCTCGCTGTTGTTACAAGTGGAGGGAGAAATAATCTGCTTTTCCTTATTCTGTGTTGCGATGCTTACTTTCTATGTATGTTTAATTTGATATACAAGAATAAAACATTTAATTGCAAGTCGGCCTTTGATAATGTTTTCAAATCTATACAGAGTACATGATTTCAAAATTGGCATCTTTTAAACTATAAATCTGACAGAAAACATTAAATTGGGAACCTTCCCTTGATTTTAGCCTCATTTTTTAAAACATTCACATTTATTATGGGAACCTTCTATATTTTATTGTAATAATTTTTGCTTGGTGTTATTTTTGATACTTCTAACCGTTTAAAAGTTGGACTGGTATCAAGTTTTAAAAACACCATAACTCAACGTAATTTTATTTCGTATGAAAACGTTTTGAACCAATGAAATGTTCGATTTTTACAAGTCGCTATCTATATCAAGTGTCATAAAGTTGAGATCCTAAAGGAGAAAATAAAGTTGTTTCACAATGCTAACTTCGTCTATTTTGCGCATATAAAACTAATAAATTATCATATTTACACACTTTTGATAATGTTTGTTAGTTGTTTGGTATTACATTTTTGTAAATCACACACCGCTGTTTGTGTTAAGTCTGTTTTTATTTATGTTAGTTTAGAAATCTGTTTTACGGGTGAGGATCGACTAGACCCAGTCTGTAACGTGTTTTTTTTCCAACGGCTGTTTTTTTAGAAACACTATTTAAAATTTGTTTAATATTGAGACCTGTTAGTGATATTAATTAATTATCCACCATCTTAAAACACATTTTTAAAATTTGTTAGCCTACAGTTGTTTTTGAAATTTTACAATTATTTTAACTTGACAATTTCAGACAAAAGTAAACAGCAGAATAATATTACAAACTTTGTAATTTTGACTTAAATAGAATCCTTTATAAACTAAATCAAAGCCAACATTTTAAATACACATTTTATAAGTTTGTTTGCCAATTAATTGGAAACTGAGTTTACTACTTTTACTACATATTTTGTCTAAGATATTGTGTGAACAACCTTTATTAGCCAGTAGCGTATGGAAAAGAGAAACACTTTTTGAGCTGCCATTTTGAAACGGTATAGCGCATACTGTAAAAAATGGTTTAATCTTGGCATTCATTATGCAAACATATCATTAAAACCTAGCTTACAAACTGCAACACGAATTTACTCTCTATATATACTGGTGTCACAATAGTCTGAATACAACTAAATATTTAGTAGGAGGTTTATATTATCATATTAAATTCAACTGCTTTCGTACAGTAAATAAAAACTATTTTAGGCTTATAAAAAAAATAAAATAAAAAATAAACTATTTTAGGGCATTTGAGTAATTTGTGTCTTCCATCTTGAAATTAACTAGATTTTAAAAGGAAAGGTAGTTGTGTGATCCCATATTTTCCACTGCAAATTAACGAGAAATTCAATTGTGAAGGGATTTTGTTTATCTTTTTACGTTTTTGGAATTTGTATTTAATTCCAAAATTACTATACAAATTAGTTCAAGCTATAAGTAGCCATGCATTAAAAATGATGTATGAAATCTTAACGGCATTATGGTAATAAAAGTATACAAAAAAATAGTGATCGCCAATTGGTTTTACCATGACATTACACCCGCTCCAGACCCTAAATGCAATATTTCGAAAGTGAACAAAAGGCTAAATTATTATAAAAGTAGGAAAGTGGTCTTGCGTGTGGTCTTTGTAGTGTAAAATATGCCTCAATGACAACCCCGAGACCAAAAATGCGATAAGAAAGAATAAAAACGTTTGATAATTAGGCTACTTACTCATAAAATTAAGCGTAGAGATTTGGATGTTAAAATTAATGACATAGACGCCTGATTTGAATTTTTATATTTGGCCTACAGAGGAAATGATTTAAAACTTTCTGTATAGCTTGATTCAAAGGTGGTGTAGAAACAAATTCATGGTACACTGGTTCAAATTTTTAGGTTAGGTTTTTATTCAGAATCATGCTGGTTCTGATTAACCATTATCAACTCCTATAAAAGCGAGTGTACGTCCGTCCGTCCGTACGTACGTGATTAACTTATTATATAACAGCGGATTTCACCCATCACCTGTAATACTTAAACAAACCCAGCCTAGATTATACTTTAAGGTATGTTACAACTTCAATCAATATAATAATTTCTTGTATAATATAACAGCTGATTTCACCCAGCATGTGCTAAAACAAAACCTAGCATAGATTATACCTTTGGGGTTATGTTTACAACTTTAATCAATAAAAGTCTTGTGAAGGTGTTTTTTTTTAAATATGAGTTAAAGAACTAATATCTGCTTTAATACGTTATAGTATTTGATTTGAGGTTATAAAATGAATATGAATACAATCTTTTATCATCAATATATTCATTTATACAAATTTAAAGAAGAGATACCTATTCGTTTCTTCGGAAACATTCTTACATCTTCCTATTAAACATATTCGATTATTAATTTCTTCATTATAATAATAATAACTTCTAAATCATTTGATCTATCAATATTTAGTTAGAAATCAATTAAAAGTTAATATTTTTATCTTTATTTAGATATATAATATAATGTATATAAGTACAAAATTTTAGCAAATAGGCCTTCAGTTTTATAATCCTTATAATTGTACACAATTACAGAGTTAAAATCCTCGTTAGCATAGGTAGGACTAAATTAACTCTGTTGTTTTTAAATAGTGTTTTTTTAATTTTTTATTTCTGATGTGTATCTAATTAATCGGCCTGTGATATTTCACAGGGGTTTACTAGTATTATTATAAACCTGGTAAAGTGATTTAGACATTTAATAGGTCACATATACCATATATCCTTGGAGTTGTCGTACGAAGCCCTCTATCTATAGCCATAATCGACAAACATAATTTTTGATATTTTTATATATTTATTTAGTTTCAACCGCTGATTATCTTCACTAGCTTCAATAATTCATTTCAGTTTTAAGTTAGGCCTAGTCTTGATCTATGTGTACGATTTTGAAGCTACTTAAACTAGAGTTATGCAAACAAATTAACCAAACCAAAGTTATTGTAAATTAATAATGTTTAACTTAATTTGACCAGGAACCATGGAAATAAGTGAAACGTTTGTTTTATTGGTATTTGGGGTTAAATAATTGTCTGTTCTTTATACATCACATTTAAATATAATTTTTTGAAATTTATAATTCCATAAAATAATAAATGCACTAAAGTAGTAAAACATTTTAAAAGAGTTTACCCAATACATTTAAGGTTTCTTACATTTCGAGTTTATTCTTTCAAACAAATGCCTAAAACATCGCAAAGTCAATATTTGCATCTTCCCTTTTTCTTGATAAGCCTTTTAATAATGCTTTATGTGACTTATATGAATTAGAAAAGCTCATACATTTTAAACGGCTGGTTAGATTCCAATTACGGTTTTTACAAACATAATATAAAACCTGTTTAAAAAATATAAAATATGTGATACCCGAATGAGTGGAAACGAAAATGAGTGTATTAGACATACGTATAATATGAAATAACCGTAAGCCTGCTTTACACTTAATTTCTAGCGAAAGGTAATAGCTAATTTGTTTAACACTACAAAAGTTACCAATTAACTAAAGCAAAACAAGTCATTGAATGGATATTTGACATGATGACTTGTAAGTAGCAAATCCATCGAAGTTATTGTGACGAAGCTGACTGCACCACACATTGGTTTACAAAATAAATATTCATTAAGAAAATATGTATGATAATTTTTCATCTTCAACAAACGAAATTCAATCATATTTAGACAGTAGAATGCAAAAGGTAGGTGTAAACAGCAGCGTTAGAAAACTGTATAGCACTAAAAATTTAGGCCATTAAAAATTAAATCTTAAATAACAAAGCATTAGAAACTCCTCTGTTTTAACTCAATATATGTATGGTGGCGGGATATTTCCGATGCTTTCCAGGTAGAAAGGAATGACCCGGGTTATATCCAACGATTTTATGCCTTTCTTATCTAATATTTAGCAAAAAATACCCCAGTTTGTTATGTATTTGGCAACTTTGCAAGTCCCGCAAATAATAATAATGGAAATTCCTACTTTTTAAACTTAGTAAAAGCATAATGTTATGAAGTACGGCTGGATGTAAGAATGCGTGCAACACTTGCCCACATACAGAAGGACGATATTGAAGAGGCATGGCTTTTAATAGCCGGTGTGATGTTCCACAAATGAAAAACTTGATAAGTTTTTTGATTACTTTATTGAAAAATGGATTGAAAACATTTCTACATTTCCTGATGAAACTATTTTCAGTAGCGCACAGAATCACTAACGCGGTGGAAGGATGGTACGGCAAATTAAACACATATAAAGTGAAGACTGCTAACATTTTTGAAGTTGTAAAAATTCCACGACTCTTTATAGAATAATAAAACACAGACAAGTTTCCAGTTAGGTAGGTTAAGAGTAAAATGAAAAGAAAATACATAAAGATGGATGAAAATATAAATAGGATTTTGAAAATGTATTGTAAGGATAAGGACTCAAAAACTTGTTTGTGTGGACTGGCTTACATTTAAAATAAAAATAATACATATATATTATTAATAGATACTGATTCTTAGCTTAAAACGTTCAAATGTTACTTACTTTCTGTGTATTACTTATAGAAGAAAAGTTGTACATAATTCATATCTAATAAGTGAAAACAAATTGTGGTAAGACTTAAATCCGTTCTACATATATTACGTTGCCAGTAAAAAAAAAACTTAATTTATACCTACACAATATCAGTCTGAATTTTGTAAATAGATCCATAAAATCAAAAATTAGCTTTTACCGTTCTAGATAAAGCAATTTACTAAAAGTGGCACACTTATAATATTGCACCCGAAAAAAGTACTTTTTGAAGCAACTATAAATTTTTTCTCATCTCAGTAGGAAGAAGAAAATCTTAAATGAAAGCAAAGATTAAACTGTACATCAAATTAAAGGTCTCTGTTAGTAGAAAACAATACCACAAATCCATCTCAAACAGGCAACTGAATCAGAAATATTTGCATTAACTTACATTTAGTTAAATTGTATGAAGTCCCGGGAACGTTAAATAATTTTTTAACAAGCAAAATGAGGACAACGTGATGAAATAGTTTTGGTGTCCAGGAACAATGTGTCACCAATCTAATCTTTGTATCTTCTTATGTAATTGTTAGAAAAATGTTGGGCCGTCACAAGACTTTAACTCAGCAAGTATAGTAAAGTCACGCGAAATTATTATACAAATTATATCTTTTTATAATTTATTATTCGTGAAATAAGTTTTAGTACAATTTTCTGCCAATCCTAACATAACACTTTC
>JAGFPH010002487.1:166767-196026 GCA_018207615.1 Philaenus spumarius | reverse complement strand
GGTCTTAGTTTGTGTGGAAAGCTATGTCCCATTTTAATTATTTAACGGCCCTTTAATGGTCAATATTATGTGTTTATACTTTATGTGTTGTGTAGTGTTTTGTGTCATGTGATCATCGTCTGAAATGTTCGTCTTCGATAATGACAGAGGTATGTGTCGAAACTAGTAAGACCCAGCAGCAGTAGAGGGGAAATTAACAGGACCATTTGAAGGTTGGTAAATTAATTAAAAAAATTTACAATAATGGTCCATGAAGTAGGAGTCACAGTAATGAATAATAGTTATGTATTTGAAATCAGCTGTTCTTATCAATTTAACTGGCAGTAAAAACAATGCAAACACTCTTGTTGCCATTATTTTCATGAGCAATATTACTGAGCAATCTTGATGGAATGTCTCACAAAGATTTAAATAGCCTTATTCAATGATTTGTATGAGGTAAGATCATTAAAAAAAACAATATAATTTAAACTTTTTTATATACTTTTATTAAACATTGTCTTTTCCGTCGCCTCCATGAGCTATATCTTTCAACATGATAAAATATTTGTATTTCTGTAGACTTGCAGTGATTCCCAGTGCTGTGGTACTGTTAGACAATACAATATATTTAATTTGTTATAGGTAAGTTTGGATCCTCCGATAAAACAAGGCCAGACAAGATACCATTATTTAGTTCTCCTGTTTGGACAAGATGAAGACACATCTATAGAGTTGCCTTTCACAGAGTAAGTCCGGCTATAAAGACTAATTCAGTTCTTTAAGTTTTTGTGGTACGGGTTTCAGTCTTGGTAAAAGATCGTGCAACGTTGTGCGTCACAATATAAAAAATGTATTGTATATTATAAAAAAAATTAAGTGAAACTATTTTTTATTAAAATCACATAGGTTCTTAAATGCTGCAAGAGTGCTTACATTAGAATTGCAGGCGTCAAATAAGAAATTAGTTAGGCATAGCAGCTGATTATAACTTTTTGATGTAACATAATTGATTTAATTACAAACATAAACAAACAGAAATAAATTTTGAATATTAAAATAGCAGACAAATAATATTGAAGTAAAGAATGAATTTGGAATACTCCCTGTTATTTCATAACGTGTAATAATTGTGCATGCACTTCACCTTTATTAACAAAACAAAGTCACTTTTCGTACGCGAATGTCCTATTACAATGCAACTGTTTATGTCTGACGAGAGGTTTGAAATAAATTGTTCAATTGCCAACTTTGACAATGTCTTTAAAGTTCAAAAATAAAGATTGTTAAAATCACATTTTCAGTTGTTTATACTTTGCTTATACTTTTTCATATTTTTTATGAAGTATGCAAACACGTCAATCAACGCTGGAGTCTAAAGAAGAACTGCTATTTCAAACTAACAGCACATGGCCGTACAGTACGAACTGCTGGTTTCACCCACTCCTTTTTCAATTCTAGAAATTTATTGATCATCACATTCCTCCAATCTAGCTTGGCTTCTTATCTACTTCTCAGAATTTCACGCATCCGTTCTTTGTTTGTCTCTGTCTATATACGTCTAAAATTGCGATTGAACTCAACACAATTACATAGTAGAATAAAAATCTTTCGCACTAGAAGTGAATCAATTACATTGTCTGCTTTACAGTGTAATTTAAATATTTGAAACTTTTTTTTTTATTCATGAAATCACATGCACAAAGATTAAATTTTGTTTTCACAATACGATCATGTGAACTTTGTTTTATTCAACACATTATTATTTATTATTATAATGCCCAACACATAATTAATAAACACGCAATGAACAAAAGCGTAAAAACAAGTTCTGCAAGCATGAGTCCAGAGACACGTCCAGCACTGTCGGATACAGGTTCTTTATTCTTGGAGCTGGTCTTAACACTAACAGTATTGCTTCCCACCCTTTCACTATTTCTATGTTTTTGTTTCCGAGTAAAATTGAAAATTAAACTAGAAATATTTTGGTAATTTTGGTATGAGAATAATTATTGGAAAATATCAGTGAATTTTTGGTTTTTAGTAAATTTATATTAAAATTGCAGTCAAGATTGTTTACCCACGGCCAATGATCGGAAAGAATTACATACAAGATTAGTTTATTATTTATGGTATGGTTTAATATTCTGATTTTTTTTTTTTGTTATTGATACGTTAGCGGTGCCGATTATTAAGTTTAAACGAAACAATGATAGTGCATTTAACCCCAAAAACCCAGGTTACCGTAGGAGACATGAAAATTTGCCAACTCACCCGATTTCATGGTAGAAACCATCTTTTAACAACCACAAGCATGGGTAACCAGCGTTGACTAACGCAAATTTACATATAACTTATTATAAAGAAAAACACTAGACACCATGAGGTCTGGTGGGCAGTACAAGACCGACAACGCTATGTGCCCCACAACCAAAAATAACTCACATCAAGGGGCTATACACTGTCATACCGGCCCTTGAGATCTGGTAGACATGCACAGCAATTTTTAGCTGGCCATTTTTAGACATGCACAGTAATGTTGGTCTATCTCCCACGGATGTGGTCTCAGTCGTTGCCGATGCCTACTCGATAATCGGTGGCATTCTACATAGATAAGTTGTGACACGCTCAGAGTCTGACACTCAATCCTAACCCGGATCCTGAGCATGTCATATTATACAAGTCACATGGTTGCCTTTAGGCCTGATATGACACATTGTAAAATCATGTAACATTTATATATTAGCAAATAACTTTAAAACTTGACATTTGTTCCTATAGCAATCACATAAAATTTTTGAAAATAAGTTGAAACAAATTTTAATTTCAATTTTATTAACAATGTTACATTGTTAATCTATTTGTTTGCATTGTCTTATGTTTTCGGTATGAATACATTTTGTTATTTGTGTACAGCGAAGAGTTGCAAGAAAAGTTTGAAGGCAAATTGAAGAAGGAAATATCAGGCCCTACGTGGGAAGTCCTGGGCAAAGTGATGAAAGCTATCGTGAATCGCAAGGTTACTGTTCCTGGAGATTTTGTTGGGTAAGTAGAAACTTGCTGCATTACTAATACAAAGTCAATTAATATATACAGTAGAGTCACGCTATTCCAAACTTATTGGGACTGAACACTGTTCGGTTTAGCAGGAATTAGAATAGGAGGATGTCATGAATAAAATCAACGTATTAACAACGTTAAGGTATATGTTCTTGACACGACATACGGCAGACGCAGCAATACTCTTGACTTCGCCTTCTTCTTCTTCTTCTGTGGGCGGTCCAGAACCTTAGGCACGTCAGCCTCTAGGGCTTATTGTACTCTCACGTGAGGATGTTGATCCCTCAGTTACCCTTGTCAAGATCCGTAAGCCCATTGAACTTAAGAATCCTTTTAACAAGGTTGTCTTGAGGTATGGTTTGTTCTTTGTTCAATTTACCAGAGGTTTCACAACTGATCTGTTCCAGCCTCTCTCACTCATAGATTAGGTGTTCTGCGGTTTCCTCCTGCAGAACACATTTCCTGCATTTAGGATTTCCAGTGAAAATTTCCATGTTCTTCATGTGCTTCCTAAGGTGGCCATGTCCTGTGATTAGAGCGATCACCTCCTTTAGCTTGCATCTACTTAATGAAGGAATGTCGGATGCAATTTGTCTTGATGGACCAAGAAGTGAAAGTTTGCTCATCCTCAATCCAGGGATGCTCCTCCACCTCTTTCCATGCTCCAGTCTTGCCCAGTCAGCAACTACCTGCATAGCTGTCGTCTTGGGTATGCCACAGAAAGGTTGAGGTCCTGTGAATTCAGAAGCTGATGCCTTGTTTGCCAGATTATCTGCACATTCATTTCTATCTATTCATGCGGTTGAGACTCGAAAGCTGTTTCGTGGTTTCGACGCATTCCCAGACTAGTTTTGACCTGAACTCATTTGAGCTCAGGGTTTTCAAAGCTGCCTGGCTCTCTGTATAAATGCAAATTTCTCTGTTCACATGACAGAGTCTAAGATTCTCTCTGCCACATTCCGTCCGAGTACCACTCTAGCTCACATTCAGGGAGGGGTCTCCTTCCTTCAGACCATTCTTCGCGATCTGGTATTACCACTCGGAAAGGTTTTGAGAAGCAGTACTTGATCTTCATGTGGTCCGAGATCATGTCCAGCGTCCGACCTCCGGCAATCAGTGTTGTTATTCTGGAGTGTCCCAAGGTCCTTGGGCCATGTATCCCATGACTTCTCCTTAAGCTACTTTGATCTACACGCTTCATTAACTGCCAAAGATGTTATGTTCAAGCGGCGATGACGGAACATTGCATCCTCAAGTCGATTCAGTGTTCTTTGTCAGGAAAAAATCGCTGACTTTACTTCTTGGTGTAGGTATCCGTTTTTTCCTTCCGTTGCGTTACGATTCCGTTTTCTTCTAAACATGAAAGAGAGGGATAGGTTGTTTGAACTGTCCATTTTGTCATCCCGAAGTCGGTCCGTTAGTACCACATCGTCTTGAAAAAAGATCGAGACAAAAATAAAATTCCTTCGAGATAACAAAAACGGATGAACGCAACTGGCAAGTGGCAACAACACTATTGGTGCTTAGCTGTTGTATCTAATCCTTTCTTCTTTCTGTAGGACTCGGAATTCTTTTCACCGGAAGCTTGTTGGTAGCTTCCTTCTCCGAAAACATGAAGGAAACAAAACCGAACAATTCAAACAGGCCCATTGGGATTAATGTGTTGTCAATTTCCGTTAACCATAAGGCAACGCAAAAGAAGGGGAAAAATGGATGGTGTAACCCTACACTTAAGTGTGTGTAAATTAATTATTTTTTGTGTTTAGCAGTGATTAGAAGTGATTCTACAGAATTGTATAAATGGAGTCGACATGTACTGTAAGTAACCAGCTTTCATTCCAATTTGGTTTCAGACATTGGAAGCTTAGGCTCTGTGTGTGTTCGGAATAGATGGATTTTTGGAATAGCAGGACTCTACTGTTGTACTAGTATCTCGACCAATTGTGTTTTTAAAGTAATGAAGTTCAACTTGTTTTTCACATAATTAATTGAAATTTATTTTTCTGAAAAATCTTAATTCATACCTTGACGCTATGAGGGAAAGGGTGAGAAAGATCAAGGAAGAAGCTCAAAGGAATTAGTGATAATTAAATTTGAAAGAAACAACTCTAAGTACTGGGGTAACTTGGGCCCATTTTTTGTGTTTCTTCATATCAATTGCCTTATATTCCTCATATTATATAATTAACTTCCATGTACTATTTTTATTATTTTTTTTTTTTTCACCTCTGCGTATTTCAAAGTGCATGTTGACTGGTTTTTAAAACTCAGAACTTATTTATTTTATTTCTCAGATTTTTTTAAAAATTTGTGCCATCTTGGCTTTAACCCTTCCTACGCGGCAAACGAGTATAACCGCAACAGTAGACTTTGACCCAAACGCGTATTACGGCTAAAGCCGCAAAAATATATTTTAACCTCTGGTTAATTAGATAGTTCATTAAAGTTCCGGTAGAATGCAGAGGCATGTCCGCTGTCTATTTACAAAGAGAAATATGTTTTGTTTAATGTTATACGTCTCAAGGCAGTGAAGGGGGCGTTATTATATCTGGAAATGCCCGGAGGCGCGCGCATTCTATAGCTTCTACAGCGCGTATAGCGGCTAAACTCGCAGTCACACTAGTCTGATGTGACATACTAATAATTGTAAAATAATATGTTCTTTTTTATTTTTAACATTAACTTGTATTTTTTATATATTATTTCATAATATTACTGCTAGAATTTAAAAATAATCAAAAACTAAAATTTGTGTTTTTTAGAAGAAAAAGTTTTTTACTATTATTTTGTTTTACTTAATACAAATTTTAAATGCAACCAAAAAGCAATGATATTTTTTTTAAATTACCCTTTCACATACAAAACAAAAATTAACTTTTAAGAAAAAACTAAAAAAAATTTAAGTTATTTCAGCGTTGAGGTGAAATAAGGCAAATTTTATTCAGCGTGCGAAGGGTTAATTGGGGCAACATTGTCCCAAATGTAAAATGTCATAAAAACTAAGGCCAAATAGGATTTCTGACAATGTTACCACAATTATAATTATAAAGTTTATGTGGGTAGGTACTGTACAATGAGTTGGGGATAAAATAAAATGAAACTAAACATTGTACAAAAGTAATAAACATGTATTTTGAAAATGCTGCTCTTAATGTTTATCACAAGAAGCAAGTCGATAGCTTTATTTGGTAAGTAACAGTAGATCAAACTTTTAATTTCCAAGATTTGGGCCAAAGTTACCCCAGTTGACTGTATTTGTTTGTATAATTTTTTTTATTATCCTATGCAGTAAAGTCAAAGTGATTATTAGCTCATACAGCTATGAGCGTGATAAAAATGCTTTCATTTAATTTTTTGAAGGGTTTATATTGATTCCTACAGCAACCAACTGCATAAAATAACAGATGAAACAGCTTGTTAATTTTACACTTTGATTTTGTTTTCCAGACACTCTGGAACACCAGCTGTCAGTTGTTCGTACAAAGCCGCGGCTGGATATTTCTATCCACTAGAACGAGGATTCATCTTCATTCACAAACCACCGCTTCATATTAGATTTGAAGAAATTGCCAGCGTTAACTTTGCCCGTGGTGGAGGCACTACAAGGTAAACAATTTCAGTTAGACTCTTTGGAAGCCATTTACGCTTTGTGTTTGACACTGGGCAAGTCTTTTTCGAACAAGGTGGCGACCATCCTTTACTTTAACATTCATCTTAATTCGTTTTTGCTTAACCCTAGAACTGGCTCGTTAAAGCTAAAATTGAAAAGCCCGTTTATAGCGTTTTGCAAGCATATTTTAAAAAATTCGCCAAAAATAGTAAATGAACCCCAATCCAAAGGTGTTCCATAGCTTTTTTGTAGAAGAAACTTCAAAGAATTCAAATATGCCACTAAAAATTAGTTTCTTTTGAAGTTGTAAAAGTTACTAGCTTGGAAAGCAAAAAATGTGCAGAAACGGAAGGAAAAAAACAACTTTATGCCTACATTAAAAATAGGAAAACATTTTTTTATTTTTTTTTTCAAAATACACAAAAGTTTTATAATTTAGTTCTAAATAGAAATATGTAAAAATATATTTCAATTTCACAATTGTTTAGTTCAAAATAACACTTTGAACGTTTTTACTACATAACCTGCAAATCATGAGTAATTTCAAAGTGACTAGGCCTATACATTTTTTACTTCAAACAATTTTTTTTTTTATACCAAAAATTCGAGAATGAAATGTAGAATCGAATAGCATTCTACCCAGTTGCAAATAACTTTACATTTTGTAATGAAAAATCAAAAATATCAAATCGGCAATTTAACCTAAAATCTTATTTCTTCACTTACCGTTTTATTAGAACACTGTTATAAGCCTAATTTCACTCAAACACAATCTACACTTATTTATTTATAATTAAAACACAATATAACACTATTTTATAAACTGTAATAACCATAAAATAACACAAAACAAATGTCATAACTGACACATAACAGGAACTCGACGGCAGGACATATAGCATGACGTTTAGCATTCTTTAGAAGTTCATTGGTACCAACCTATGAAATCTAAATGTATTGAATTGGAAATAGATAAAAACTGTGAAGTTTTCTTTTTAAAACCATATATTGTACATTTTAGGGATATATCGAATAAGACTGTAAGAATCTATTCTAAACAGGCTTGCATATTGGCCAAATCTATGACCAATTACAAGCTTTCACAGTAAATCTTGTAGAACAGCTGTTTTCAAAGTAACATGTGATTTGGAGACACCATTTTAAAGAGAATCGAATCGTCTGCTGAATTCAATGCTGTTATGATCTTCTTCATAAATTACTTCTGTGAGGAGTTGCAGACCGTTAAAAATGAGACAAACTCTTGACGGTATACGGGGTTCATTGACGCGTGAATCACAGCTGATTTGCGTACTAAAATTTTGAAATGGTGATTACATATGTAAATATACGTTTTACGAAAAAGTTGTAAATACAAAAATTATAGTTTAATTCATTACCTTTCCAACGGTACTGGTTTTATTACGATTGGATGATTTTAAGTGGATTAAATTATCGATTATGCAAATATATGCAAATTCTCGCTAAGGTTCGAGCTGGTTGCATTTGCGCCCGAGAGACTGCAGTCTGCCACTTTGAGGGTTAAAATATGAAATAAACCATTTATAAATTAAATCTTTTATAATCTAATTTAGTTACATCTTTATAAATTATGATGAATGTGAGGCTACTAATCTGTTTTTATAAAAGAAGAAGTCCTGACTGGCTGACAGATTCATAATCAACGTACAGAAAAAAAATTGATAGCTAGAGCATTAAAATTGTTAGGCTATCACTTTGTATCACTATGTAGAAGTGTTCTAAGAAATGGTTTTACAAAATATTGATATTAAGGGTTGAAAATTATCAAAATACAGGGGTGCATTACCAGCTCTATAACAGATAAAACAGCTGATTTTATTCAAAAAAAATTCAATTCTGGGTGTGGCCTAATCTGAACCAACACATGTTTGTTGAATGCATTTACATTCATTACCATAGTAACCAACTTAGAAAATTCAGAATCGTTTAGTTATTTTTCACAACAAACAGTTTTTTAACGTTAGGTTAACAAAATAAAAACAAACAAAAAATAAACTAAAAAAGCTTACTGTATTATAATTCAAACCTATTATGTTGTTACGTACGAGGGTCGTTCAGAAAGTAAAGAACGTTTTAGCATGGTTAAATAAAAACAAAAGATATCAACACCAAACTTTATTTACACAGCCACAGTACCTTATTCTACTTTTCTACGTAATCCCCATTTTTGTTGAGACACTTGTTGTAACGTGGAACCAGTTTCTTTATTCCGATGTTATAGTCATCAGCCGCAAAAGATTTGAGCCATATTATCACTGATTCTTTAAGTTCATTATTTCCAAACTGTTTTCCACCCAAAAATTGCTTCAACTTTGGAAACAGATGAAAATCATTAGGTGGTAGATCAGGGCTGTAGGGAGGATGACTTAAGATTTCAGACTTTGGAGTTCTTGCCGCGTTCGTGCTGAGGCATGAGGCCGGGCATTGTTGTGAATGAAAAAAACTTTAGCCGACAGCATTCCACGCTTCTTGTTTAGGATGGCGCGACGAAGTCGTTTTAGAGTCTCACAGTAGGATTCTGAGTTTATTGCACCTCGTGGCATGAAATCCACATGGATTAATCCCTTTCGGTCCCAAAAAACCGTTGCCATGACTTTGCGAGTCTGCAACAATGGTTTTTCCTTTTAGGGTTTTGAGGGCGAATTTGTGTGTTGCCACTCCATTGACTGACGCTTGCTTTCTGGAGTGTTATACGAAACCCAGGTTTCATCTCTCGTAACAATACGATCAAGAAATTGGTCTCCATCTTTGTCATATTGAGTCAAAAATTCAAGGGCTGCCCCGATGCTTTTCACCTTATGGTCGTCCGTCACAATCTTAGGCACCCACCGAGCACACGCTTTCTTGTAACCAAGATGATCTGTCACTATCTCATGTAGGAGAGATCGTGAAATTTGTGGAAAAGAGTCATGAAAAGTCGTCAAAGTGAAACGTCAATTTTCCTGAATTGTTTCTTCAACTTTTTGCTTCAGTTCATCCGTGACTAGTGATGGCCTCCCGCTCCGATCTTCATCATGCACGTTAGTTCTTCCTTGGTTAAAAATGATACACCACTTTCTTACTGATGACTCATCATCGCATCTTCAAAATAGACAGCTTTAATTTGCCTATAAATTTCAATGAGCTTAACTTTTTTAACATACAAAAAGCGGATTATTCTCTATACATTTGGCGGGATTTTTGATTAGCGCCTCCATTTTAAAACGCTGCGAAGACAAGTAGCGTGACCACACAGCAACGAGACTCACCTCACACTGATGAAGAGAAAGGAAGGGGCAAGCGGCCGCGCACGTAATCACAGTAGTAGGTGCTGTGCGCGATACGCATTCGTTCTTTACTTTCTGGACGACCCTCGTATTACAAATAAAATCGTGATTTGGATCATAAGCTCAACACAATTTTAGTATAGACTAAACCAACACACGTTTCTTGAAAGGACTTACCATAGCAACCAAATGGGCAAATTTAGAATCAGGCAATTAATCTTCACAACCTTGTTTTTTGTAGGTTAGGTAATAGCAAGTATAAACAAAGAAAGGACTTACTTTATCATAGTTCAAATACCTATCACTAGTACAATAGTGCCAATTTTATTCTTTACTAGTCCTATTGACAAGTTTGAAATACTGCTTTATTGTATTATATTCTGGTCATACTACATAACTTCAAAATTGCCTCTCTTCTATAAAATTAAAAATCTTTTCTAATCAATCGTCAATCCCGTGAAAATATCATAGTATACAATAATCTTTTTGCATTTGCTTCACCAAGGGGGTTGGTGAGCAAAGCGTGCAGCGGCAGTTCCCCCTAGTATAACATAACTGTAATATTGGTTATCAGTATAAAGTAACCAAGTTATCTAATATTTCCTGTTTTTTTTATAAATGCCTTGTTTTGCTTAGGTCGTTTGACTTTGAAATCGAGCTGAAAAACAGTGTCGTGCATACGTTCAGCAGCATAGAGAAAGAAGAGTATGGAAAATTGTTTGATTTTATTTCAAAAAAGAAATTAAGAGTCAAAAACAGAGGAAAATCGGTAAGTATTTAGTAATTGTCACTTAATCTTTAAGAGCTGCTTTCTGGGTCTAACACTCATTCTCTGTCTTGTATTTACAAGTTCTAAACTACAATTTTTATTTTTAATGAGTTGGTTTAATTTGAGTTCCCGACTTAAATTATTTTGTTTGATCAATAATGTATATATTTTTTACCTTGACTATTGGGATTTGTATCACAGCAGAAAATCTGTAGTACAGTATCCTGGCTTGACAATGATTTTATAAATATATTTATATAATTTGTTAGACCGAGTTGACTTATGTATTTGGTTACTAAAGCAATTAATTATTGGTTGATTTATAATTAATTATTATTTGGGGTGATTCCATATCAAATCAACACAGTCATTTTACCTGACCAACTCAGATTTGAATGAAATTTGGTATACTGGTACACCCCATAGAGACTAAGAAATATACCAAATTTCAACTTGATATGTCTATTAGTTTCACAGTTACGCCTCGTTAAAGTTTTCAAAAAACGCTCAAAATCGACCCGTTATAGAAACTTTAAACTGGTATAGCTCCCCTCAGAATCAAGCTAGAAAAATGGGAGAGGTGTCATTTTGCAGCATTTTTCAAGCCCTTTCTAAAAATGTATGACACTATATAATAGGGGTCTTAATACAATTTTTTTTTACAATTTCAAAATCAAAAATTAAATTTAAACTTTTTCAAAATGTGACGATTTAAAAATTTTGAAAAAATTCTCAAATAGTCCTTGTATAGTTAGTTGTTAAATGATGGTATAAATTTCATTATGGGATCATAATGGGTTCTTACAGAAAAATGAATTTGAAAACATGCTTACACTACAATTTCCTCTATAACGTCTTATTGATATAACAAGGGCTAAGAGTATCTTAGATTGTAAACAAAGATTATGTGAAATTTGTATTATGTGAGACTAAGAAATTACCTCTATAAATTTGATCAATGATATTTAATTTTACAACCTCATTTTTAAAGCTAAATTTAGTTATTTGAAAGCTTTAGACATATATTGTTAATAGAAAAAGGAGCCGTTTTAACAAAAAGTTTTAGCTAGGAGAAATTTAAGATAAATATACACATGAAGTTATTGGTAAACTAAGTTTTTGATAACTGGGCTACTATTTAAACACTTCATTGCTAATATATATAATAAACTTCTGGAAACACTACATTGATATTTAAAAAAATAAGTTCACATTCATAATGTCTATGTGCACAACAGAAAAAAAACTTACATAATGATTAACTTGTGCAGCCTTTTTCTACCTCCTTACAAGCAATATATTTCCAATAAAACAAGATAGATTTTTGCCCAAATTATTTCATTTTACTTTCTCGCTATACTATAGTATAGAGAAAGTATTATAGTGATCGCAAAAAAAATCGATGTTGAGATTTTTGTGTAAATATCCGTTTTGGGACCCCCTGAGTCCAAAAAAGTGGTTTTTACAAAAGGTCTGTCTGTATGTATACAAAGCTAGAACGTAAACTATTCGATCGATTTCAAACAAATTTGCATCAGACATGTCAATTAGGCCTGTATAGATGCTTGAAAAACGGTTTTGAACATTTTTTAAAAACAACCCCCTTTTTGGCAATAAAACACCAAAAAATCAGTTATTATTTTTTATAACAAAACTACTAACGATTTTGATAAAATTTGACTTATTTGTAGCCCTTAATGTACCCTACCATATGCAAAAAACCGCATCTTTCTAAAAATTCTCGTTTAGCTAATAATAATAATAACTGATTTTGGGGGTTTTTTGGCCATAAAAGGGGTTGTTTTTCACATTTTTTCAAAACCTTTTTTCGTGCATCTATACAGCCCTAATTGACGTGTTTGGTGCAAATTTGTTCGAAATCGATCGAATAGTTTTCTCTCTAGATAATAATAACAATATTTATTAGTTAATCTCCTCCTTTAATACCCCACCTACAATTATGAAGTCACAGTGAATCAGTTTGATAATTTAAATATGTTTGTGAGAAAGTATGTGCCAAAGTCACAGTGAATCAGTTTGATAATTTAAATATGTTTGTGAGAAAGTATGTGCCAGTGTCTGGTACCGTTTATTATTTTATAAAATGAATAATAATATTGTACCGTACAATCATTAAATAACTATTTATTGTATATAAATTTATAGTTTATCTTGGTGTGTTACTAACAAATATAAGTTAATTGCTTTACAAAATATTCAAACAAAAGTACTTTAATTACCATTTATATAAGCTTTATGTTATTAAGAATTATTAGTTCGCTGTCACCAGCATTCTATAATAAAATTTGAATGTAAGCGTTTTTTTAAATGCATTTTTCTTTGAGAACCCATTATGATCCTATAATGAAATTTATACCATCAATTAACAATACAATAATACAAGGACTATTTGAGAATTTTGTCAAAATTTTTGAAAATTTTAAATTTAATTTTTGATTTTGAAATTGTTAAACAAATTTGTATTAAGACCCCTATAGTGTTATACATTTTTAGAAACGGCTTGAAAAATGCTGCAAATTGACACCTCTCCCATCTTTCTAGCTTGATTCTGAGAGGTGCTATTTATAGCAGTTTAAAGTTTCCATAACGGATCAATTTTGAGCTTTTTTTTTAAACTTTAACGAGGCGTAACTTTGAAACTAATAGGGATATCAAGTTCAAATTTGGTATTTTTCTTAGTCTATATGTGATGTACCTGTATACCAAATTTCATTGAAATTGGAGATGGTCAGGTAAAATTTTAATTTAAACTGTGTTGAGTTGATACTAATCGTCTTGTTCCTCTAAATATTGAAGCAATCTGTCTAAGTACTGCAAAACAATTTCGTATGTCATCCGCGCAGGTGTCTCATCTTCTTCACTTTCATTTTGTTCTTCTTCGTGCTCGATCGCTCCCATTGCTTTGTTCACTATCCCTACATCAGTCAGTTGTTCAAACCCCGACTCGCTTGTGTCGCATTCCAGCCATTCTTCTGTGTTCTCTTCGTCGACATTCTCAACTCTCGGAACGGATGCTACTAAGTTAACAAGTATAGCAGTCGGCATAACTTGATTTTCTTCTTCACAACATGTTTCCTCCATGATTTAACAAAGGTTGAAGGTTTGTGCAATCCCCTGCACATGCAATATCATAAATGCTATCCAAAATTGTAACTGTTTGAGATCGCAGCTTCTTCATACAACATAATTTTCGACCTTCGCACTATAGGGCCTATTGTATTTTCCTTTTTGTTAGCTCGGATTAAAAATAAAAATGGGTTATTTTGTAGTTTGCAATTAAAAATTCTTTTCGCTGCGCTCGCGGGTAATCAGGGCTTTACTGTATATTCAATAATATTATTCAATTTGGCAGTGTTGTAATGGAAAGATTGTGTTTTGTTTATTCGCAGGATAAAGTCAGCTACAATGATGACTTTGGTGATTCTGATAAGGAAGGCGAGCCTGATGCTTATTTGGCAAGAGTAAAGAGAGAAGCAGAGGAGAGGGATGATGACGACGGAGGCGATTCAGAAGATGAGTCTACGGATGAAGATTTCAATCCTAATCAAGTAGACAGCGACGTCGCTGAAGAGTAAGCTCTTTAAAGTTTAATACTTAACACAACGATATTTGGTTGAACCACTCAAAATCAGTTTTGAAAAAATGTAAATGGCTGTAGCTCAAAAATTTTAAATACTCTCAAATATTGTTGGGTGGCATATCGTTTGAAAGCTTATTTAATTCTAAATCTAAAAAGAATAATAATTAACATTAAAAAAAAATAGTACAGCAAAATGGGGCAAAATCGGAAAACACGATTTCGTTGTGTTTTGGCCGCCATTTTTAATCAGTTAAAGATATGAATGTGCAAAATTCACCGTTGGTTTTTTCTTGAAATTCTACATCGAAATGATGTAACACATGACCACCTTCATATTTAAAAAAGCAAAGTTACATTCAAAATGGCGGATCTAAGATGGCGTACATTTTTTGAAATCTTAATAAAATAGTATTTTTACATAGAATAGGTTCCTCAATCACTTCCTACCTTCAAATTTTCCTTATATACGAAATATTAAACCGTTTCCAGGCTTAATTGCCACCCTCTATGTGCATTAGTTACATGGTATATCTACCATGTATTACCTTACATATTACTACTAATATTAATGATTTCAACTGTTTAGATACGATTCCAATCCTTCACCTACTGATTCAGACGAAGGCTCCGACGCTTCCGGCGGTGGTAGCGGTGAAGAGAAAAAGAAGAAGAAAGAAAAGAAAGCCAGGAAAACCAAAACGGTGGTACGTATTTATTTCATAAACCTCAAAGAAGCTCTTTTGTTTTCTGATCTCGTTATATTTGACTAAATAATTGACTTGTTTACAGTCGGAGAAACCGAGGAAAAGGAGGCAGAAAAAAGAAAAGGATGAAAACAAACCCAAACGTGCAGCTTCTGCGTACATGTTGTGGTTTAACGATGTTCGTGAAAAAATTAAAGCAGACAATCCAGGAATTGGATTTACTGATATTGCGAAGAAAGGCGGAGAGTTGTGGAAGAAACTGGAAGATAAATCTGTAAGTATTGTTCAGTGTACATCAGTTTTGGGAAGAAATAACTCGTTGCTTCCTCATTTACCCACTTTTGATTGTTACGTACCTTGAAAGGAAAAAACAGAACCTATATACAAGGTGATTCCAAGAGATTGGGCTAGTCGTGCCTATCCACCTTCAAAACACTGCCGCTTTCCTTGAAATAGTTTAGCCAATTACGGATAGTTTTTGCTTTAGAGGGTTCCCCTCCATACTGACGTCTAAAATTACGTTGCGCTGTTATATCAGTTCAGTTTACACGAGCCAAATATTATAATAGTTTGCACTACGCCTTCTGTTGCGGAGTATCCGTTGCATTGAAGTGAGCGTTGGCGCTGTTATTCTTAACCCTGTAAATGACAGACTGCATTTTAGGACGCTCTCTTGGGCGTAGAACGCAACAAGCTCGAACATAGCGAGAATTTGCATAAATTTGCATATTCCGTTATTTAATACACTTAAAATTATCCAATCGTAATAAAACCGGCACCGTTGGAAAGCTAATCAATTAAACTTGAATTTTTGTATTTAAAACTTTTTTGGAAAACGTATATTTACATACGTAATCACCGTTTCAAAATTTTAGTATGCAAATCAGCTGTGATTCACGCGTCAATGAACCCTGTATACTGTCAAGACTTTGTCTCATTTTCAACGGTTTGCAACTCCTCACAGAATTCATTTATGAAGAAGATCATAACAGCATTGAATTCAGCAGACGATTCTCTTTAAAAAGATGTCTTCAAATCACATTTTACTTTGAAAACAGCTGTTCTACAGGATATACGGTAAAAACTTGTAATTGGTCATAGATTTGGCCAATATGCAAGCCTGTTTAGAATCGATTCTTACAGTCTTATTTGATATATCCCTAAAATGTACAATATATGGTTTTAAAAAGACAACTTCATAGTTTTTATCTATGTCCAAAACATTATCTATAGTTTTTATCTAGTTTTTATACATTTAGATTTCATAGGTTGGTACTAAAGTATGCTGAAAGTTGACTGCTAAATTGAGTCAAATCCCGTTGTCGAGTTTGTGTTATGTGTCAGTTATGACATTTGTTTTGTGTTATTTTATGGTTATTACAGTTTATAAAATAGTGTTATATTGTATTTTAGTTATAAATAAATAAGTGAAGATTGTGTTTGAGTGAAATTAGGCTTATAACGGTTTTGTAATAAAATGGTAAGTGAAGAAATAAGATAGCCTAGAAATAAGGTTTTAGGTTAAATTGCCGATTTGTTATT
The DNA here is from genome assembly GCA_018207615.1 of Philaenus spumarius. Classification (NCBI taxonomy): domain Eukaryota; kingdom Metazoa; phylum Arthropoda; class Insecta; order Hemiptera; family Aphrophoridae; genus Philaenus; species Philaenus spumarius. The sequence goes on along the minus strand of JAGFPH010002487.1, from coordinate 179,456 downwards.
TTTTATTTTTCATTACAAAATGTAAAGTTATTTGAAACTGGGTAAATGCTATTCGATTCTACATTTCATTCTCGAATTTTTGGTATAAAAAAAACATTGTTTGAAGTAAAAAATGTATAGGCTTAGTCAATTTGAAATTAGTAATGATGTGCAGGTTATGTAGTAAAAATGTTCAAAGTGTTATTTTGAACTAAACAATTGTGAAATTGAAATATATTTTTACATATTTCTATTTAGAACTAAATTATAAAACTTTTATGTATTTTGAAAAAAATTACAAATTTTTTTACTATTTTTCATGTAGGCATAAAGTTGGTTTTTTTTTCTTCCGTTTCTGAAATTTTTTTTGCTTTCTAAGCTAATAACTTTTACAATTTCAAAAGAAACTAATTTTTAGTGGCGTTTGAATTCTTTGAAGTTTCTTCTACATAAAAACAATGGAACACCTTTGGATTGGGGTTCATTTACTATTTTTGGCGAATTTTTAAAAATATGCTTGCAAAACGCTAAAAACCGGCTTCCCAATTTTCGCTATAGCATTGCCAGTTCTAGGGTTAAGGTCAGGCAGACCTGCCAACTGCAGGAACTGAATTCCCGTATTTACATGAGCAAAACTTGGACAGTGTTGATGAATCAAACACCACAAACTAGAATAGTGAATGTCACTTTGTACATATTCCAGGGCAAATTAAAACTAGGGAGGTCTTTTTCAAACACCCTATATTGTAACTTGAAATTTGAAAATCGTAACGGAAAACTCGCGAACATTACAAATGATACAGAAAAACTGAATAGAAAAGGCAAAACCGTAGGCATCCACAATGGTTCACGATAACAGGTTACAAAAATAACATGTTACTGAAACCTGTTTCCAAATTTCCAAGGAATAATGGAACGCATTATTTACATTTGACGGTAATTCCCATCTAGCTAATACGAGGGGAAATATTTTAAAGCTTTTTTCTTTTGGAACGATTTTTGAAAATTCTAAATTATATATTTTGTGAAGTCTTTTTCTTGGAAAATTCAAGTAGAGTAGTTGACGTTTTGTTTATTAATAGAAACAGTTAGACTAAGATTTTTTAAATACAAGCCTCCTGTTTGTCTAATCAGTTAAAATAATTTAACTATCTCTAAAATGTTGTTTCGTGTACTATTTTTGACTTGTTTATAAATTCTAGGAATGGGAAGCCAAGGCTGCTAAGCAAAAAGAAGAATACCTGGAAGCCATGAAAGAGTATAAGGCTAGCGGAGGGGGAAGCGGTGGTTCAGGAGAGAAAGCAACAAAGAAGAGTTCTGAAAGTAGGAAATCCAAAGACAAAGCCAACGTTAGCACTACCAAGGCTGGATCTGGAGGTAGCTTTATCAGTAAGGAGTATATTGAAGACTCGGACAGCGATAGCTCGGATGATGGTGCTAAGAAGAAGAAAGGAACAACAGTAAGTAGCAGCTGTCACAAGTAAATTCATTTAGATGCGATTCCGCATACAAACTTGTGCTGTACAGGTAAACTGCTTTTTATCATTGTCTGCCCACAACCCACTACACTCTGTTTGAACTGTTAAGAACGCTCATAAGTTAGTGATCCCTTACTGCTATACAGACATTGGTGGCTCGCCTACCAGACCCTCCCCGCCTGCGGCACCTAATGGGCATTCTACTTGTTGAAATAATTATTTTTATTTCATTTTCTAAGTTAAAGAAATTATTACCATTGTTACATAAAATAACAAGAACAAAGAGTTCAAACACCACTTAATTGCATCGACTTTTACACCTGGGACTTGTTTTTTATCAAAAAATATCTAAATACTGGAAGGCCAATTTTTTCAGATTTTTTTTACATTTTACGGTTTGCTACAATAATTTTTATAATCAAATCTTTTTCCAGGACGGATATCGTGACCCCTTAGACGACCTATATCTTTAATGGTTTATAGCTTTATGCTAACCTAGTTTTTGGTTTATATATAATATTTTTTTTATTTAATAAATATTTATTTCGTATTTATATTATTTGTTCCTTATTTTATAATTGCTTGAATTTCTAAGGCAATGTACATTTTAACAGAATGGAAATGTTGTGTAAAAAGTTATAAATATACATTGCAGTATTTTTTTAAATAATTGTCATTTAAGTCAATTTATAGCCTCTTATTTGTAGAGCTGATCAAATGAAACCACGTTTGGACTCATTGTCCTTGTTATTTTACGTAGATGCCGATGGTGATAATTTATTTAACATATAAAATCAAATTCAACGTAATTATCAAACAAGTATAAAGCCCCACTAGGTGATGCTTGCCTCAGGCAAGAAGGTTCAGGTGGTCGGAATGCGTGCGTAAGCAAGGGTCGGCTTTAATCCTTCAACATCCGTCTTGCTTCAAACACAGAATAGTGTAATTTTATTTTGAATTTTTCCAAAGAATTAGAACAATTCAAACCTATTGTAAACAATCTTGAAACAACTTTATTATGATTTTTTTTTAGATTAAAAATATTACAATGCGTATTCAATTAAATTTGAATGCATAAGGTCGTGTTTGTTTTCCCAAAATTATTGTATAACAAAACTTTTTGAAAGTTAATGTAGCCTAGTATTTAACTCTATTATTCAAGTTAATCTAGATTTAGGGCAGGGGTGCAACAAACTTGATTGCATAAATCCCAAGTTCTTCCTAACATCATCCAGCAAACCAAATTTGTTTAGATACAGCACTGTATTATGTAGAGATGTTTTTGTTATCAAAGACAACCCGCTTGACTCTAATTATTATACAGAGTGTTCATAAAGTCACTTTAACCCCCCCCCCCCCCCTCATTGTTTTTGTTACTGAAAATAAGTTAAGGGTCGGCTCTAGCTGTCGGCCATGTTGGCTGACACTCCATAAGACCAATGTTAAATTAAAATCCAAATTTTTCCTTTATTTTTGATCGGAAAATTATAAACGATATGTCATTTTAAAGCTATGGTCAATATGCATGCAAATGGCTTTTTAAAAATTAAGAAAAATATTTTGTTTAATATTTATTAACAATTTAAAACATTGATTTTTAATATTTTTTTATGTTGTCACTATTAATTATAGCGAAAAACTACCAAGCCATTCGCCTAAAGAATTTTGTCTCCAAGATGTTGGTATTTTTTAAAACGCTATTTGAAAAATTGCGTGTTTTAAATGGATTTAGGCTGAGCAATGTCCGTGTAACCTACCGCCGCTATAGGGTGATTTTAAATATTTTTTACGTTGTAACTATTAATTACAGCAAAATATTACCAAGCCATTCGGATGAAGAATTTTGTCCCCAAGAGTTTGGTATTTTTTTAAAAACGCTATTTGATTAATTGCGGGTTTTAAATGGATTTAGGATGAGCAATGTCCGCTTAACCTACTGCCGCTATAGGGAGTCGCAGGTTGCTTTTTGTTTTGCTAGAGCCGACCCTTAACAAAACTTTGTATACATCTTGTGTTGCATAACAGAACAAATTTTTTGACATATTTGACCATCTGTGATTTGAAGGGCAAGGGGGGTTACAAATTTCAAATATAAAGGTAGGTCATGTAATATACCATTGGAAAGTTTATTAAAAGAGAAACACAATGGCGCAAATTAGAGCTTAATATCTCGCTTCGTTTCAAAGTAATGGGCAATCAAAGTTCTGGAAAATAACACACAACCTACTTATTACTAATATTAACAAATTAATAACCTGCTTTGATGCTATGATAACAATATCATTTTACAGAACTTTGATTGCCCATTACTTTGGAACGAAGCAAGATACTGAGCTGTAGTTTGCGCCATTCTGTTTCTATTTTAATAAGCTTTTCAATGGTGTAATTACATGACCTACCTTTATATTTGAAATTTTTAACCCACCGACTCCCCTCAAGCCCCCCAAAATCATAAAGGGTCAAATATGTCAAAAAAATTGTCCTGTTATGCAACACAAGATATATACAAATTTTCAATAACAAAAATAATAAAAGGGGTTAAAGGAACTTTATGAACACTCTGTATACCTGACACTGCTTGTTCTGAACATATTATATATTGAAATAGTCTACAAACATTTAACACTGTATAATAATAACGACAACCATTTATCTAGATATTATGCCTTACACTACGGGCAAAACTATTTCTACTCCCCAAATATGGATTCCTTTTATATGAATACTTCTCACAATACAATATCCAACAAAAATTGATTCTAACTCAAAACTAACATAAAAACAGAATTGTCCTCTAATATTCACAAATCGTGCCCTCACCTTGTTCTGTCTTGGTGATTCCCGTGGATCAGATCAGCCCTCTTGCCTCGACATCTTGTAAGGCTGGCACACCCCAAAGGGTAAAGCCTCTCGTCTCACAAATAACCTTTCCCAAAAAAACCCTGTTTCGTACCATTCCCTTCTATTTGAAACCTATATCCCCACTCAGTATAGTTGGGACATTGGTCCACTTTAAATTGCATCTGTGTAACATATAAAAATAATTGTTGCACCGTACCAATGTAATTCCACCTTTAACAAAACCTCTCTCATTTAACAACTTGCAATTGTGTGGGCTACCTAATCATCCAGCTGATCACCTTTTGAGAAACACATTAATTACAACAGCTGATAATTTAACATGTGTACACGGGCGACAATCAGCTGATTTGATTTTTAATTAGGTTGTACCAAAAGCTACTTTCTATGAATAAATAATCACATTAAGTAAACTGTAAAGTAGAAAATGCAGAAATAGTTTACATTAGTAGAAAAAACAATAATTTGTACAATGCACTAACTCTTTAAAATCTAAAGTTGACCTTGTAACAGCTTTTATATAACTACTTCTACCTTTTCCAATTAAATTTACCAGAAACATTAATTTTGAAAGCAAATCTTTCATTTCTAATTTAAAAATAATTCGACTACCCAGCTAAACCTCTGATGTGAGTTGAGTGAATTTTCAGTTAAGTTTGTTTTAGAGTTTTAATCAACTATTTGGGAAACTTGTCTACTCACGAAGGTGCTGAATAGCTGCCTCTGTGTACGAAGGAATTTGTTTGCACCTAAGCCTCCAGCTTCGACGCACACGCTCTTTCGTTCCACTCGCAGCGGTAAAACTCGCTTTGCGAGTTTGCACCTCGATTTTGCAGCCTTGGGTTATGGAATGCTTTGCTTCGGCCATCGGCCTGGATCAGAAGATGCCCCCACGGTAAAATCCCTCTTGTGGATTTGAACCGTGTAATTTTATGGCATTCTACGTTTTGATCGATTTTGGGGGAACCAAGCGAGCTGCAGGTCGTGTAAAAAAAAAATGTGCAGAATAATATCCTACATTAATTTTTTTAGATAAACCAAAAAATGTTCCATTCTAGTTTCAAAAATCTCAACAAAAAAAACAGTTACTTCCGTTCAAAATGCGTGCTTCCGGTTGTTGGATTTTTTCGGCTAACAAACTCGTCCGAGCGACTTAGAGAAACAACGTTTTTACCAAATTTGGACTAAATCGTTATTAAAATGTGGCCGTTAGAGTGTGAACACATATATAACATTTTTAATGACACCCTAAAACTTGTTCTGGGGAGCATGATCGGTGCTCATTTATTGCTCCCAACCTTAGGTCTCACCATAAGGGTCACTGCAATAGCTCATCTTAGCTATGGAAATTCACTAATAACCGCTCCTACATATACCTAAATACCGTATATCTCATCGAATTTAAATTAATAAATCATTTTTTTCTGTTTTAAGAAACCTGAACCAAAAGCTGCTGCAAAGAAGAAAGACAGCGACGACGATGATGAAGAAGAAGAAGAAGAAGAAGAAGATGGCGACAAATCAGAAAGCTCTCCTGAGAAGAAAAAGCCCAGTAAAGAAGCAGATGCTACTCCGGAAAAGAAGAAAAAGGGTAGTAAAGATGATACTCCGAAAAAGAAGACTGATAAGAAAGGCAGCGGCGATGACGATGAAGACGATGATGAATTTGTTGATGAACCCGAGGAAAGTACTCCGCCCACTACAGAAGAATCAGAAGCTGGCTCTGATAGCGATTGAGTTGTGAGGACGGAATTGATTCCAAATATAATTTGATACTCCCGGTTATGTAAATAGCAGTAAAGGTGAAGATTGTGTCGGTTTCTTCTGCACTTGTGTATTATGCTTACTTAATACTTTATTTTTAATAATAATTGGTCTCCTAAAAAGGTTTCTTCTATTTTTTACAAGTCCAAGTAAAACTTATTTATTTATTACCATGAAGCCCATTGTTCAATAGACATGTTCAAGTAGCATAATAAATATAGTTAACTATTTATGAAGTCTTACAGGGCTGAGGGTTAATATATTATACAGTCAAAAGTTATGTAAAAAATAAAAGTTCATGAAACAAGTCAGTGGAATAATATTATTGTAATTTAATAATAATGTAATGAATATAATTGTTTTCTTATGAAATTTGTATATATTTATTTCTTTTGTCAAAATTCAAATGTCCATACGTTGTGGAGCAAAGTTATAATATAACTATTAATTCTTTTCCTTTTATAAGGCCCCCACTAATCGGAAGCTAAACTTATAATACTATTTCTTATTCTACTGTAGTAGCCTATAGGTACTATAATTGAAACCTACTAAGTTCAATCTCAATTATATTATCTTTGAAACAAGTACAAGTTTAATTTTAACAAATTTCGGTTTAATATAATTAAATCATTTATCTATTAGTACATAAGGTTTATAATTTTGGTTTATAATAAGATATAAAGAACGAATTTGATTTATTTCAATTATAATGTAGAATCTCTATTTTAAAGAATGTCTATTTCCGGTTTGTATTAGCTCAGTATATTAATTAAAATTTCATAGAAGAAAGTTTGTTTTATCACCACAATACATAATTTAGTTAAATTTGATTTTAATTCAAGTTAATCTCGGGTTAGGGGTACTCGTGCTGCTGTAATTATCTCATTTAAAATATACGCAATTATGAGTTTACAATATCTCAAATTATTTAAATTATCAAATTGGATAGCCCACGTTGTGGAACTAAGTTATAATACTATTAGGTAACTGATGTAATGCAAAACACAAAGCAAGTTTACAATTTTAACAACTTCTTTAATTAAGAAACGAAAGATTAAAATATATATATATACAATTATTCACAAAACAAGTTAATTCAAAAATCAAATGTTCGTTATAGTCTTTTTTTATAACACTCTTAATATCTCGGGGGGTCAGTGCCGACTTTTCCCAATATTATTATTATTGAAACAGAATTAATGATTAAACAGTTATTATAGATAAATATGAAAATTAAAAAAGGGGAAAGGAAAATAGTACAATGGGTTAAAATGAAAGTGTATGTAGGTGTATCAAAAGGGAAGTTATATCGAAGTTAAATTTATATTGATGGTCCAAACAAATTCTTCTTATAAAGATATTTTATAAAAGTCTTTCCAAAATTTATAATATTAGAGTTTTCACTGATGGATGGTTTGAAATATAGATAGAGTTAATGCATGCAAGTAATTATAGGCCTATGGATAGATCTCACCCAGTTTATAACTTCTTCTTCTTGTTATGGGATTTTAAATGATTATTGATGATTATTACACTTTACTTTAGATAAGGCAAGTTATTTATTAAACGTTGACAAAGTTTGAACACTAAGAATCTTCAATTTAAATTGTCTATTGGAGAGCGTTGGTCATAGGTCTTGCTTCTTAGGCGTCTATTCAACAATTAAAATCCTGGGATCAAAACTGGCTTGCTTTGGGCCTTCAGGAAATGGGTACATAAGGCCTGGTGAATTTCGTATCTTCTGGGGTTTGGATTGTTGTACAAAAAAGTGTAATTTAAAATGTAGTGTATTTATTTGGTGTTGTTTTGATTAAATTTTGAAATAATTTTGTTTTACAACTAATATTGAATAATAAAATTAAAAGAAATTGATTAAATAAGAAAATTGCATGAAAATACCAAAAATAGCTCCTTGTACAAATTATTTTCTAACATCTACTATTTACAATTAAAACTATACATTTGGCTTTTAAACTGGGATTTCCGCGCTGCAAGCGGTCACATGACTGTGGGCGGGGCTTAATAAACATGTCTTACATCTATCTAGCTTTAGCCGTTGTTTCGTCGACTTTCAGTGAATTGTTATGGCTTAACGGTATTTCCTATGAAATTTTGCCAAAGACATTTTTGATGAAGAATCTTTCGTTCTATCTGATGGTGTTCTTCATTTTTTGGTTTAAATTTTGGTTCTCTTAGGATCGATGATTGTATTTCTGATATGGCCTAGATTTTGGTATGCCGGTTTAGTTTCAAGTGGATTAAAAAAGTGAATTTCGGTCGAACGCTTGTTGATTGAGTTAGTCTTATAATTTGGATGGAGTGGTTGGTTAATTTAGATGAATTTTGATATAGGAAAGATAGGGATACGAGGTCTGGAAATATTATTAATTACGTAAAATGTTATCGAAAGTCGGGTGTTTTAATCTTGTTAATTTGTTGCTTGCGATTCCGTCCGCTAGATGTCGTCGGTCGGATAGTTTCTGAATGATTTTTACTATCAGTCTTCTGTCTCTCTCGCACTCATGCGTGTTTAGTTGAAATACAGTAATGTATGATTCTTTTGACTTATTAATAATTTTATGGTATATTTTGAATTGTTACAATTTCAAACATGAAGTTAATAATTATAACATGATGTCGTAAGGAATTGGATTGGAAGAAGGTAAGTTCTTTTATTTAATTTAAATAATTTCCTGTAGATATTAATCTTAATTACTGTTCTTTGAATACTTATCAGTTTTGGTTGCACATATGGATAAATTTCGAGTTATTGTACATTTTGACTACACTTTCTATGAAACAATTAACGGCATCACTTCTTCATTGCATTCGTTACGTCCACCCACGCTTAGTTCTTAAATTGTACTCGTTTTGGCTTCACTTTCAAACGATGTAGCCGGGTTCTTTTCTTCCGCCTATCTTAGAATCCGGAAATCTGTATTCATTCGTTTGATTCGTTGATTGTGTTCACGTGATGTTATGCGTTATGACGTCACTGTTGTTTTCCATGATGGCGTCCCTGTTCTTCACTTTAAAATAGTTTTTGATGGATTTTTATACCTGAAATATTTCTTTGTCGGCCAAAACAATTATGGAATTAATTTGTTCTTGCGTTTCAAGTCTTAAATTTATTTACTTGTAATAATTTTAATTTACCCGATAAATAATTACTTCCTTTTTTTGAATTCTGGTGTATGTTGTACTACTTGTGTCATATGTTAAACTAATCATTGTGAATATATTAAGAGTAATAATAGTCTATGGTATATAATTAACTATTAATTATTTTTTAAATATTTTCTTAAATTTAGAATACGTTCTACACATTGGATTATCGTGTTTTCGTTTATAATTTAAATTACATGGTACATTATTGGTCTTTTACTTGGCTCGTGTTTACAATGGTTTAGTAACCTACAAATATGGCTGACATAACTTAACTAAATATGTTTTTAACCATCTTGAGTTTTTGTATAGTGATTTTGACAAATTTTACAGAAATAATAAATATAGTGCTTCTAATTTAGTATCTGGCTTTCATTTCTTTATAGGATTGTTACTGGTGTTTATTTATATATTGACATAGGGTTCTCTAGGCTATAACACTAGGCTGTCATAAATGAACGTTTTGTATTACTGAGATTTGAGACATTACATGAATTACAATTCCAAATATAAATTATTTCGGTACAACAGCCTATGGAAGGTAGTTAAAAATATAATAATTCTTACCAAAATGTAGAATGAGAAATAGAGTCTTATCGCCTGCCTTAAGAAAGCTCAATTAGATTTATATTGATTGCAGAATCACCTCTGGTGTAATGACGTTTTTAAAAGCAAAAATCTAATCTTTTAGATGGTTTAGGCCATGGATAATTTCGAATGTATTATCTCCTTCGGTCAGGAAACTTTTTAATGAGGAATGCAAGATGTACATTTTTCTACACCAGATATTTATTTTCAGTGGACATCAAACGTGTTCAACCCGGGGTCTTACCAGCCGGGAAAAAACCAAAATTTTCTATCAAAATCCAGGAAAATGTAAAACTTATGCAAGGGGTTACATTGATTTCAATAGAAAACATGCACCCGTAGGTAGCCTACTATGCTTCAAACGTCCAAAAAGATTTGATTCTTCGTTTTGAAGGAAAAAATTTCTATTATTTCAACAAATTTGAATTTCTACAACTGCTGTGAACATTTTTAGACCAGCGAACTGCGTTTGAATTGTGCATTTTTTTTTAATTAGGGCTTTTGAGTTCCCGCAACTGCTGTGGACATTTTTGGATCCCAACATTGTGATTATGTTTTACATTTTGTCAAATTAGCACCAATTGAGTTTTAATTAATACTATGTTCTACAAAATGTTAAAGTTTTTAAAATAAACATTTATTTTCAATGACTGTCAAGCTAGTTCAAGTATCGAAATCTTACAGGAATTTTAGCAGTTATTACTTCGTAAAAGAATCATAATTTTGTTAAATTACTTTATAATTTGTACTCAAATGAAACACAGGCAACCTTTTTTGATGAGCTCCTGTGTAAAAGAACTTATGTTTTGTACAATAAGTTAATTTGTTAGATAATATCCTTTATACAAACTATGTGTAATTGAATAATAATTTATTACATTCTGGAGTTCAGTTTTGTATATTGTATGTTCTGAATTTTGTTATTGTTTTACCTAAGTTTACCATTCATGAACCATTTTTGCTGAGAATACCAGGTGTGGCAAAAATTAGTTGGCGCTTGTAGTTGTATGTACAGTTAATTAACCTTTTCAATAACATGCCAGGATATATTCGTTTGTGCTGCAATAAGCCACATAAAGCATACAAGCAAATTCTCCTCTGCTGATTTTTAATTTACAGTTCAAAGAGTGTAGTAGAATATATACGTTCGGTATAAGTGTCCTGCTATCTATTGAAACTTCCAGAACTCTCATTGAAAAATAAAAATCTCTTTAGACCGAGTAGGCCTTTACATTAGGTCCGATTGCTCACCTACAATTTGGTTTTATTATTTAAGTTTTTGTTGTAGTAAGTTATGTTTAAAGGACACAAATAATTTAGAACAAGTGATTTTACCATAAAACTTGGTTTTATTAAACGAAAACAGATTAAAAAAGAATAAGATTAGATTTACATCAGAAAATATAACAATGAATTTTAATCAATAAACAAAGTCATTAATCACATATTATGTAATTTTTCTTTCCTTAGAAAACTTAATAATTTTTTTAATAAATTGGTCTTTAGGCCAATTGGTGTAGTGATGTTCTAAGTTTTTGAGACCCATTGTAACATGGGTTTACAATAGTGTGGTTGAATTGCCAAATCTTCTGGTGATTGTATTTCTTCGTTTGAACCACTTTGTGCTAAAGGTGTTAATGAAGCTGTTAGTCCATTAGATATTGGAACATAGGATGAATTTGCTTCCAGCAAGAGAACTTTCTCAACCTTTTAATCAAGCAGTTTCCCCTTCAGTACACAATTTATCAAAATACCAACACAAAAGTACAGTTCGAGCAAACTAGAAGTGTGTTTGGCCTAATGGGCGTGTCATCCTTCTCCTTAAACCTGACTTGGCGGTACAACTAATTCCACAAATAACATTTAACTGAGAAAATGGAAAGCGTCTCGCATTCTTTAACTTTACCTACTTGCTTACAACATTTAAATAAAAAAGTATTTCAATTTTTAGAGAAAACTATGACAAATATCTACAAATAAGTAAGGTTTTGTTTCATACAAAAATTTTATGACTGGTTAAAAATTTTACAAAGTGTTTTTATAAGAGTGATGACAACAAATGTTCAAAGCGAGAATACATTTTTTTTATGCAAAAAGAAAACTTTTTGCGAGAAAGTTGTTGGAAATTAGTGGAATTTATTTTTTTTATTTGAAACAATTATGCACGATCCTTTGTTTGGTCAGGAGGAAGGTAATTCCTGTAATTAATACATTGTGCTTGTTTGACATTGATTTGGTGCGATCCTGAATGTTCCGTAAGTCCACTACAATAACCACATAATACTATCTTGTTTTAATCATACTGTATTTCAAGTTTTAGGTTTTGTATTCTTTTATTATTGTATTGTTAGTTGCCAGGTTGGTGAAAGTTAGTAAATAAACATACAAAATTTTTATGGGAAAAGTAAATAAGATGATGTAAGGGGAAGGGTATCTCAGGAAATACTTCCCGCCTTCCTGCTGTCTTATTTGTCGATTCGAAGAACGCATTCTGATTAATTTTATCACTTGCGCAAAAGATTTGTCAACCCGCATTAAGATTGTCACAAAAAACCTTAATGCTTTATAAACTATCAAATTCAATACATTAAAATAAATTTAAAAAAATGTTCAGTAAAGTTTTTTTTTAATTCTCGGATATTGATTTTTATTGTCATGAATAGCAATGGTAAAAAATGTTAAGTAATTGTAACTACTTCATTTTTAAACTGTTTCCAATAAATAAAAAATATCTGATGAAAATACATTAGGATTACTAAAGATAGGCACAGTTACTGTTGTTGCTATTTTAACATTTGATACTTGTGTAAAAAAAAACTAAAATAAACTAACCCGAATTCAAAAATGTTTCTAAAT
>JAGFPH010002487.1:140990-166667 GCA_018207615.1 Philaenus spumarius | reverse complement strand
TTCTCTGCCCATTACAATCTCATCGCACCGCTAGTGTTTACATTTCACATCAAAATATTTACTTTTGGGATTCCCCCGTATGGCTAATCAGTTTATGCATTAGGCCTACCTTTTCTTCAATACAATAATATTTACAATTTTAATTTTTTTTTTTTTTTTTGACAACTTAACTTATTGAACATATGGTTTGAGATCTCGAACATCGTATTTTCCCTTTATTCTTCCTGTAACCCGGTCTTCTACGATATAGGTTTTATTTCCTACTCTTTCATTTATTCGGAAAGGTCCTGTGTATAGTAGAAACAGTTTCCTGGTCTCGCCTTTAAATTTACTCGCCATAATGCTAGTGTTCTGAGTTACTAACACTAAATCCCCTACATTGAAGTTTGTAAATCTGCGACCATGGTTTTGTTTAGCAGCTCGTTGGTTTCCGGCCCTTATGATCCTGGCCTGGCACTTCTGGTGTTTTTCGCGTACCGTTTCTTCTCTTGGATTTGGTTGTTCCCTCGGAAAGACTTCATCCCACACGTACCTCGCCTCCTGGCCAAACTGTATCTCCTGAGGGGTGTGTCGTGTGGCGTTGTGTTTAGAACGTCCTGTATATATTCTAGGTATTGTTTCCAATTTGCCTGTCGGTTGTAGCAATATGTTCTAAGCATTCGCACGATCTCTCGGTTCACCCTCTCCGCCAGATTTACTTGTGGATGTCTTATAGCAATTAGTACATGCCGAACTCTTTCTTCCTGGATCCACTCCTTCCAATTCCCTGAAGTAAACGCCTTGCCATAATCTGTTAGAATACTTTCGGGCTTGCCAACTTCTGCAAAGTACTGCCTCATTTTATCTATACTGTTTTCGGTCGTAGGATTTCTTACTGTGTATAGTTTTACATATTTAGAGAAAATATCCACTACCACTAATATATGTTGTACATTTCCTAAACCTCTTGGTAGTGGTCCTAAGAAATCAATCGCCACTACTCGGCCTATATTATTTGTTATTATTGGCCTACTTTGACCTATTAAATATTGGTTCGGGTATTTCGCTCTTTGACAAATATCGCACTTTCTAATCTCTTCCATAATTCGATTGTTCATATATTTAAAATGCCACCTATTTTTAATCATGTTATATATCTTATTTCTTCCTGCGTGACCATATGTTTCGTGTACTTGTTTTATGAATTCTTTTACCGTGTTCTCTGGTACTACAATTTTCAATATTCCATTTATAAATTTACATAATACATTATTTTAAATTCTATAATCTACTTTATTCACAATATCCTGTATTACTTCCAAGCATTCAGGGTTTGCCATCTGTCTGTTTCTCCAATCCTGCAATAATTGTGTAACACCTGGATTCATCCTTATTTCTTGGATTCGCACTCTCCGTTGGTCTTCCTTTCCTACGCTGTTTTCATACATTCTGCTTGCTATGTCGCAAGGGATGTTGTCTTTTCCCGCGCAGTGCATTACTCTGGGGTTGTACTCTTGGATTCCCAATATCCATCGTGTCATCCTACTGTTGCCGAACTTGCAAGACGTTAAGAACTTCAGTGCCATGTTATCCGTAATGATCGTTAAGGGTGCACCTACAATTAGTGGTCGAAACTTTTTCAGCCCGTGCACAATCGCCAATAGCTCCAGCTCACATATGGTGTAGTGTTTTTCATACGCTTTGAGTGTTCGGCTCACAAAACCCATCACTTGGATATGCCCGTTCGCGTCTAGCTGGTAAAGCTGACTTGCTATTGCTCCTGTACTCGCATCCGTTTGCAAAAACGTTTCTTTCCCTTCTTCTGGATGGGCTATAACTACGGATTCCCTGAACAGCTTCTTAACCTCCTGTCTCTTGTCCTTTCGCAACAGTTGGTATAATGGTTTGGTTGCCGCCGCATACTTTGCTGTAAACCTTGAGTAGTAGTTCACAAACCCCAAAAATGATTGCAGTTGCTTTACACTATGCGGTTCCGGAAACTCCTGTATAGTAGAAAGCTTTTCCGGATCTGTGCGTATCCCCGATGGTGCAAATATAAACCCCAAAAACTTCACCTCCTCCTGGCAAAATATTGTTTTCTTAGGGTTTATGGTTAGTCCGCCATCTTGAAACTTCTGGAATATCATTTCCAAATGCTGTAGGTGGTCTTCAAAAGTCTCGGAAAGGCAGAGTAAATCGTCTACATAATTCAGAGTAAATCCTACTACCTCACCTCCTAATGTTAAATCTACTGCTCTCACTAATCCTGCTAAAGAGTTCTGTAAACCGAACGGAAGTACTTTAAAATTGTACACCTTGTTATCAAAAAGGAAACCAGTATACTTCCTGGACTCCTGTGTCAATGGTACCTGCCAGAAACTTGACGTTAAATCTATTTTGGAAATATATTTAGTGTGTCTCCCTTTCCTTAAAATGTCTTCTATAGGTGGCGCACTCTCATAATCCGGAACTATAATCTTATTTAACTTCCTAGCGTCCATGCACAACCTAATGGACCCATCCGGTTTCACTACCGTAACCATAGGATTGATGTAAGGTGTCCGCGATCTCTCTATTATATTATTCTCTAACATTTGCTCTATTTCCTGCCTTACAAGCTTTCGATGATTCATGGGGATTGGGTAATTACGATTCACAAAGGTGTCTGTTGCATTAACCTTCAACTCATGAACGTAATTTTTACAAAGTCCCGGCAATTCAGAAAAAACTGTATGATATTTTTCTATTAATTTTTGCAGTAGGCCTTCTTGTTGTTCCGTTAGTATAGTACCATGACTATACTCCTTTGTCAAAGTTATCTTATTACATTTCTTCATTGGAACCGCTACATGCCCTTTTGCTCGGGTTACC
The DNA here is from genome assembly GCA_018207615.1 of Philaenus spumarius. Taxonomy (NCBI): domain Eukaryota; kingdom Metazoa; phylum Arthropoda; class Insecta; order Hemiptera; family Aphrophoridae; genus Philaenus; species Philaenus spumarius. Next base: position 163,817 of record JAGFPH010002487.1, on the reverse strand, counting down.
GTCTCCCCTCCTTGTCTAAGTCCACACAGCTAATTTCCAATTAGGCCTACTTTCACTTTGTACCTAACGTGTTTCCTACTTAACCTGGTCTTATTTACATCAGAAGTAGCAGTGTTTTTACATCTAACTTTCGATATTTTTCCACGCATATTTAACAGTGGATTTTGATTACGTGTCTCTGCTCCTCCTACAGATATTAATTCTTTATGTGTTGGTTTATTGTTTTTATATTTTTTTATTATTTTTATTACTCATCGAGTGGTCGGAAAAATTGCAGTGTAGTGTAGTGCTTGACTTCGCCTTATTTGGATTACAACGTTTACTAGAATATTCACAGTTATGGATACATTGATTGCGCCGCGACGCTTTGTTGGTAATTGGAATCTTTTCACCTACATACCTAACATTAATTGGAACATTAATCCTTTTTAATGCCCTATTACGCGGAATCTCGTCCTTGGCTTCTTTTGATAGCATCTTCGGTACGATATTTTGTTTGGCTTTCTGCCCCTTCCTTCGCTGAACTGACACCTCCCTCAATATCATTTTATTCAACCCGTCTTCGTTTTGTATCCTAACCTTATTGGCTTTCCTAGCTGTTGTCTCCGGCTTCCTGTCTTGACTCCTGCCGCACTTCCCTTCCATTACATCATTAATGCCTGTCTCACCTACTTCCGGTCCATTAACGATTTCAGCTTTGTTTACTAACTCGTTCATACTACTTTGATTAATATTTACTTTATTTGTTTTGAGTTTAGTATTCGTTGCCTAGATTTCGTCGGATTTAATTACCTCCGATTTAATTAAATTGCTTTTTTTATTGTTTTTATAGTATCGGGAATTAATATTAAAACATTTTCCTTTTAACCGTGTTATTGCAACTTTTTTATCAATAAACGGGATTTTAATATTCTCCTGACCTATTTTGAACATTGCAAATTTTTCTTGCATGTTTATTTTTGCCTGTAAACTATATAAAAGGTCACATCCCATAATTATCCTAGATTTTAGACCTTTTACTAACAAAAATTGTAAATCTACGCTTTTGTCAACCAGTTTAACTTCGATCAGGACTTGCTTGCTGATTTTTTGCACCTTCCCCTTTAATGCACCAATTATCTCCAAACACGCTACCGGTAATTCTAAGATTTTGATATCTTCCGCCTTCAATTGCTCGAGGTAATCTTGCTGGATAACGCTTACTTCGGCTCCGGTGTCAATTTCCATGTAACTAGCATTCGTTCCAAGTTCTACTGGAATCGCGGGTATTTCTTCTAACGGTTTTTCCTGTATAACTGGTTCATCCCTATTATCTAGCAAGTCTTCCCTAATATTTACATTTAAACTACCTAACTGTTTAGGCTGACGTTCGCGCTCCTTTTCGACGATTTTTTCGCCTACTTCAGGTTCGATTCTACTACTAGGAGTAACTTTTTTATTTCCTAAATTTTCGGTGTTTACACGCGTATGTAATTTTTTAATATTATTCTTTTTTTTTTTTTATTGTTTCTGTCCTTCCGAAATACCGAAAAAATCTATCCTTTGTCAGAACCTCATTTCTTAGTTTTTCGGCTGCTGGTTAGGATTTGAGTTGGAAGGACGTGGTTTATTGGAGTTTGGGTGATTAGAGTTACTTGGGTTTTGAGCATAGGATCTGTGGACTGGTGGGTTATTCCGAGGTGTGAAATTATGCCTATTTTGCGTTTCCTGAGCGTCCTGGGGTCTACTTCGCCGATTTTCCTCTATCATGTCTACATTATTTAAGAACTCTATCGCGTCTTGAATGGTTTCGCTAGGCTTACCTATGCTGGCTAATCTTATTTGCTCGCTGAAATGTTGCATCTCCGTGAATACAAGGAAACTTTCAGGTAGGGGGGTTCTAAATCTCGCGCTTTGTTTACTACCATACAGAAGTATTCGGTTCTGCTAGCGTTTCCCCTTTCTACATACCTATTATTTTCTATATAATTCCTGACCGCTTTTTGTTTTTGGAGCGACCAGTAATTACTCAAAAATGCCTCCCTAAACTCGGCATACTTCATCTCTTCGCGATCTGTTATATTAAACCATTCGAGTGCGTATCCCTTTAGATGGCGTCTTATGAATTTTGTTTTCTCCCTATCTTCCAAATAAGGATTCAACTCGTCCATTAACCCTTCTATTTCTCTTAAAAATTGTTTCGGCCTTTCTTTACTATTTCCCCAAAATTCAATTTTATTTATTTCGCTGTCAAACCGCGGCATTACAATTCCTACATTCCTACTCCCACTTCCCTGGCTTATCACGTTTCCTATCTTTTTTTCAACGCTCTGCACCCGACTTTCCATTGTTCGGAACCCTTTGTCTACGTTATTTTTCATGGTGGTTGTGGTTTCCTCCAGAAAATGGATAGTGCCTTCAATTTCCCTAATCTTCTCTTCTCCCTTGGTGTGTTGTTCCTTACACCTCACGCTTTCTTCCTCCAGGCTTCTTTCCAGGTCTCCCAGCTTTCCAGAAATAACTTTGTATAACTCTTTTTGCTCCTTCTCTCGCTGTAGCCTTTCTGCCTCCTTTTCTTCCCGGATTTTTTCATCCTTGAGCCGTCTTCGTTCCTCTTTCCTCTCCCACTCTTCTTGTTTTTCTTTCGCCCTGGCCTCCTCCATTTCCTTTTCCTTCTTCGCCCTGGCCTCCAGTTCTTCTAGTTTTTCCTTCCGCCTGGCCTCCAGTTCTTCTAGTTTTTCCTTCCGCCTGGCCTCCAGTTCTTCTTTATCTTTCTTCGCCCTTTCTTCCTTATCCTTTTTATATTGTTCGAAGAACTCTCTCATCGCCTTATCCGCCATTTTAACTTATTGCTTGTTTAATTTATTTTAACTGTTTTTAATTGTTTAAATCTGTTTTTATCTGTCGCGTCGGAAAACTCCCAATTATTTTTAATTAATTTTACACCTATTTTTTAGGCCTACGCCCCCCAAGCTTCCGATTTTACCGCGACAAATTAAATATACTGGTTATTTATTATTATTTGTTTAATTTATTCACTCCCCCTCTGAACCTTAATACGACACGAAACCGGGAAATATTTCAGACACGGGAAATAGCAGTAGTATGGCTTAATATTAAACACAATTCTAAAGCTAACATATACAGTTTTAAGCACAAATAATTTTACGTTAGTTCTTTGACTGATTTTTACTTTTAGGTTAACTTTTTAACCACAAGTGAAATCGGCCAACACCGAAGGGCGCCAATTCTACAACGGATAACCTTTTCGAGAATTAAGTTGTAGAATAATTTGTTTTGGCCACAACTGCAACGCGTCGATCTCCACGTTGGCAGCGCCAATTCTACAACGAAACACCATTTTTTGAATGGTTATTTTGTTGGAGAATAAGTTATTTCCACCTACTGGAAGTCTTATAGGCAATCTCACTTTGTTTGGCCTAGGTGAAATAACTATGTGTCGAATATTCAGTTCGCTGACTATTCTGACAAAAAACTTTACTTTATACTTCCAGTAATTTATTTTTGATTTTAGCTCAGTTAGAACACAAGTTAATAATTTTACTTTTTGTAAACCTCTGAAGAGTAAGTACACTGGAACTAACCTTGTAAATTGCTTATTTGTGCTTGCAATTATTTTATGAAATTCCACTTTATCAATTCTTAATCTAAAATTCATAAACTATTGGGATATTTGAATATTAGGTGTTTTTGTAAATAATTACCTTTTATAAAACAAAATAAAATTTTAATAATCTCTTTTTTTCTAATTTTAAACATAAAACAAAATTCTTGTATTTAATATTTTTCAAACAAAACCAAATAATAACTTTCTTCTCAAATAGAATAATAATTTTTTAAAACTATAAGGCAGAACTAATCTCTTAATTTATTATAGTTTATTTTAATATTTTATTACTCAATTGAATTTAATCTATATTTTAATGAAAATTTGAATTTGACTTTACGATTTAATGAATTTACTTTTATAATTAATTACAAATATTTCTTAATCTAACATCCTAAGTAACCCAGTATTTAAAATAAATTTATTTGAATCTACTTCAGGCAATTTAATAGGGACTAACGTATTTTACGCTTCTACCGACCTTTTCACACTTGTCCAGGCGTCGCGACGTTTGTGGTGAAATCCGCGAACGCTGTATAGTGATGATAAGCTACAGATGTTCTGCGTGCTGATAGAGTTGTCTTGTGGATGAAGGTGGAGTCCTGTATGGTTGTCTGGATGTATGATGGATGGCTTCTTAAAGATGGATGTGGTGATGCCGTGTCTGCAATCCCGGTTCGTCTATTCCCTCGTAGCTACAGTTGCATGTCCTAGTGGTCGCCTGGTGGTGTCCTGGAGTCCTGTCTGGAAGCTATACGAATCACTCCATGTATCAGCTGTCCTGTAGGCTATGTTTTTCCTCCAGAAAATCCCAAGTTAGGCCAACTTTGTATATACTAAGTTGCCACTGAAGTTCTTGTAGTTGCTGCATCCCAGATGAAAACCGCAATGACGTATCTTCTTACTTGTTATAAAATTTTTAAAGTTTAACGAAGAAAATACTTAGCTTCTAGCACGCTAAAGTATTTTATAAAAACCAAGTATCTGCTCCTGATGCGTCAACTTACATCGTAAAAGTAATAAGCATGCACGATGCGTTTAATTACATCGTAGAAATAATAAGGCATCTCGAGTCTCCCCGAGCAATCGTTTATATAAGGTTTTTCGGCACTATTTCATTGCCAACTTAAGCTTTCTACCACTGTATTTCCATAATGCTTTAAAATCCATTTTTTCGCCAATTTCAAACTTCTAATCTACGTAACTTTTCATCCTGAATTTTATTTTAATTTTTTCATAATTTTGTAACTTGATTTAGCCTTTGTTTTAATTAAGTTTCTATTGTTTCTTTGAGTACGCCCATTTTCGTAAGCTGGTAACCCTGTTCTCCTTCCATCCGTCTCGTCTTCGGACCGCCCCTCTACTGTCTTGCGTTCTTATCTCGCTTCCCGCCGTTTTATGCTATGGAAACTCTTTTTCTATGTAACTCCTCCAGGGTTTTTCCGATTTTCCTGAAACTGACATCATTTTCCTCAGCTCGTTGTTACCTTTCCACACGAACTCGAAAGACGTTCGTACGACTCCTAGTTCGCGTACACGACCCGCGCGCGTTTTTCCGCGGCGATTTTTCCCGGAAAAGTCTTAAATTTCCACTTCTTTCAGTTTTTCTTTTTCTCACTTTTCTTGTCCATTGGTTTTCATTCACTAGCCGGATTTTCATCTCATTTCTGCTTTTGGTCGTCTTGCTGTGAGGTTAGGGACTTTAACGATTTTTCACAAACTGGGGTTTTACTTTACTCCCGAAACATATTTCAAATACTGGATTATTTTTACATAACTACTTCATTTACATACCATTTACTATTTTGGATTGTTAAAAGTTTGAGTTTAAATTTTGATTAACTGTAAAGGTGCAAATTCTATCACCTTTTTCCTTTCATAAATTTTCTAGTTTTTCTTTTACATTATAAATTACATTTATCAATACTAAAACTTGTTTTAGTTAGAATTTAAAAAACTTTATTTTTAACCTACTTTTTTATCCTTTAAACTTTATGAATTACCATTAACATTTTTATATGACAAAATTTCGCTAAAACTTATTTCACCTTTATTTTAGGTCTTTTTAAGAAAAGCCTAAAAAACCTCTTCTTTTTTAAATTAGAGGAATTTTGAAAATTTTCTCATTCTTTGAAAGCTCGTATCTTACGTAACTTTGTGATTTTTTAATATCTTATCTTGCAGTAAATACACCCGCGGTTAGCGTAATGCATTTCCCGAAGATTTTTATTTTTTATTCAAATCTTGGATTTTGGCTTCCCGTAGGAATCTTTTAAGTAATTTTTATAAGTTCCCATTCCTTTTCAGACAGGCAGGGTCCAAAAGTTTAACTCTACCAGATAACAGACCGCCCGCGTGTACATGCTGATCTCGTGACCTACATTCGGCTTCAACTCGCGGCAAGTCCATATTATTCAAACTTACAAAATTAATTGCAAATTTAAACTCAAGACCTACAACGAGTTTTGTCCGTTGTAATGTCTAGTCAAGTCTTGAACAAAGGTGATTGTAAAAGACACATGGAATTCTGTTGTAGGTACATATCCATTAAGAAACTTATGGTAACTTATATTAAAAAATACGGAATGATATAGCTACATTTAACAGTGACAGAAATAGCTAAGGTAAATGATGACATTCTAAAATGAGTTCCTGGTCTCAGGGCCGCTAGGCCGGACCCCAAGTCAAGAGGTCTACGAGCGCCCTCGCCATGATTGGGGGGGAGGAGTTCGTACCCCACTCCCTAAAATGTTCGAAAACTATCTGAAATCAGATGTTATTTAAGCTAATAAGTTTTTTGTTTTTTTAATAAAAATATTAGTTTTATTTTTTCAATCTGTTGACTACAACTAGAATATTTAGGCTTTCTCTGACTGAATTTGTATATTGTTTTTGTTTAGTTCACACACTTTGACTACAGAGTAAAGGGCCACACAACTTGGTAGTTTTTGTTTGTTTTCAATTCGGATTTAAAATTCACAAATAAAAATTTACTCATCATAATATTTACATACATAATATACAGTTATATTTTTTATTTAACAGGTACAAAATCAACATTTATAAAACGCATTCCTTTGTTCCAATGTCATAAGAGTGCGGAGTAGTTTCGCATTCTCGTTAGGTTTCAATACTTTATCTTTATCAACAGTGTGCTCTTCCTATTCATCTTCGTTTTCACCTTCATTAATTTGTACACTTAATGAAAGCGCCTTCAACTACAAAATTTTCTTCGGAATTCGTCAACTTTAGGAATGACAGGATTAGTAAGAAGTAGACGTACTAGGGTAGTACTAGTCGTTCTTTTCTTTGACCCCGATTTATGCGGTTAAGTCATGATTTTCCAACGTTAACTGTCACTGTGTTTTGTATGAAGAAAATTTTAAATAAACTTTATCACTAACACGGAATAAAACGTAACGTTAATCGAGAAACAAACAAAACAATAAGAATAGGACAAAAACAGGCATAGCTGACTAACAGAAGGGGGAGAGAAGTAAACAACAAAAGTCTTCCCACACCGATAAGACGGGTAGCGAGGGGAAGGCGTGTGCGTGACTCATACCTCTCAACACACTGCGGCAAAGTTCTAATACTACGCACATAGCGTTTCAGCCGAAGTTTTGTCTCTGTAAATTTTGTATGGCTAAATATAAATAATGAGAGCCCGGGCCTAATGCCTGATTCGGGCCAACATTATTAAACAATTAATTGTTGTTTAATTTTCTACAATTCTTAAAAAAAAATCTTTGAGTTCGGGTCTCCCTGAGCTCCGGGCCGATAGTTTCAGACTTGGCCGACTTGGTCTCTCGGCGGCCCTGCCTGGTCCTTCAAGTTAAAAACTATAAACATTATCTGGCAAATGTGGGAGTTGAAAATGAAGGAAAGACCAAGACCCGCCTAGGGCGTAAATAAAGAAATTTTAAAATTAATGCTTATAGCTTTTGGTTGAGTTTAATTATGGGGGATTTGAGATAGCAATTTATTATAATCATATTTGAGCATTGGAGAAAAAGGGGAGAGGGAGTTAAGGCTGATAGTAGATAGTGAGAAGGCGCTTTCAAAAACTTTGGCCTAGGATATAAGAAAATGAAAGTAAGGTCCCTAAGAGTCAAGAAATTGAATGTTCATGATCTTTGTTGTTTGTGATTTAAGGACAAAAAAAAATGATATGGTACAAGCTGTACTTTACATTCAACAAATTTGAGTTGATCCCTGTGGGGGAGGGGGTGATTTTGAAGTTTGTAAAAGTAGTTACAAATTATCCAAAGAATTCCCAAATTTTTATCTTTCTACTTTTCGCTGTCTGAAAGTTTCGAAAAGGGTCCCATAAGTTTGGAAAACCTGGAATATGTGTATTTTGTTAGGTAATAAAAGGGAAGGGACTGTTCCTCCTACTGCAATCAAACTGTTTTTAAACAAACATATGTATAAATATTTGTATTACTTTAGGTTTTCCAATTTCTCAAGCTTCAAACTCAGGTTCTATATTATTTTTGGCATATCAAGAGTTTAATAATATGTGAAAGTAGTACAAACTTATACAATACATTAATTTTTACCTGGTGAGGTAAAAGTAATGCAACTTAGAAAACTGTAACCTAATAATAGGTTGCAAAACTTAATGTAATTTGTAGCTTTGGTGATGTTAGGAGACAATAAATTAACATTTTTTCTGCAGTGATCTCCAGAACGTGGTAAAATTACGATAAATAGTTTCGAATTTTAACATATTGTACCTTACGGATACAAAGATTAGTTCGCAGAGATGAAACTATCGGTAAATTTATTATTCTGTTTTGGAGCGATTTTTAACAGTGAGACGGGACAAATTTGTTTCCTTGAAACAAATTAGTCCGCCTGAGGCACCGCCGATAACTATTTTTGCAGATTGATTTTACAATATTGTTACCAAAATATTGGGAATCATGTTGGCATTGGTAGTCAAAAGTTTCGCTTCGTTCTGTAATGTGCTGCTACCTGAAGACTTTTAAATGTACTATTCCAAAATAGTATTTTGTTTACCGTACTAGAATGTGCTGCAGGGACTGGTTTGTGAATTATAAACCATATAACTGTTTTTTTTAGATAAACTAATTTATTTGGTCCTAAGTATGTTTTCAGGAATAAAAAGATATTTATAAAATGGTAAGGTATTTTATAAATTGCAAAAATATATTTATTGAGTAGGATTTTAAAGAAAGGGAGAGAGAGAGAGATTAAGGCCGATAGAAGATAGCGGAGAGAAGTAGCTTCCAAAAACTGGCCTAGGTCAAAGTGTAAATTCGGCCCTGATGGTGGGTCTGCTAATTGATCATTTCCCGGCGAGATGCCACTTTAAGAAATTGGGTTTAGTTGCGTGAACTGGTGTTGGTTCTGCTCTTGTGAGAAACATTATGTTTTTTTTTTGATTCAGAAGAATTCGCTTGCAGTAAATATTTTGAGCATCTGGGGTCCTTGAAGAGTTTTGCAATTTTTATCTCAAAATCTTCCCCTTAGCTTTATGTACAGTAGGCCCAAGCTAGCTGCGCGCGCGGCAACCAGTGTATTAGCCGTCCTACTGACATTCTACCAGTGTATCAGGCAAGCGAAGGGAAATGGTTTGAGTGAGTCACGGCACTACGGAGCGGCGAATGTTTTCAGAAAGGTACCCCCGGCACGATCCCAGCCCACCCGCCTGATCTGAAGGCCACGCGCGCAGCTAGCTGGGCCTAGTGTAGGCTGGGTGAAAGGAATTGCTATATTCTAGCAACTTCTCAGGCCACAATCTTCATTTTTATTTTTTTTTGATTTTGCAGCAATCTGAAACCCATAAGAAAGAAAATCACATTATTAAATAAATACAACATTATTTGTAAATCAGTGTGATAAACTGGAAAAGCAATTTTTTTAATAAAAACAATTAGGCTACATTTAGCAGTTTCTGTAGTTGATTCATTGCATAGAAATTAATAGCAGCTATTGTTTGGGCACCCAGCTTTAAATACTCAGTCTCTATATCAAGTTATACCGTACTACATTATACATTATACTATATGTGTGAAATTAAACAACATATTTTGCTTTCTATTAAACTGACTTTAATAAAAATAATATTTCATAAACAAAATATTTCCTGAAGTGTTGTGATGAGACGTATAATATATAAAAATACATTACATAAAAACATTTTATATAAAACATAATGAACTTTATAAATGTACAAAAAATTAAATAGTGTGCTTAAGACCACACGTTGGAAGTGATAACTTCTATGACCAATTTATATTTTTTTGTCCGTACTAATATTAGAGGAGGAGGAATAAGGATAAAATAATTTAAAACATTAATGACTTTGCTGACTTTGGTATTTAATATACATATAACACAAATATCATATATATATATATACATACATACTATATCTCGAGCGGTGACGGTCGCGAGTTTGATGCTTTTTCCTCTCCCAATAAGAAGTGCTATGTAGTATATTCGCGTTGCGTACATACATATATATATATATATATAATACATACTATATCTCGAGTGGTAACGGTCGCGAATTCAATGCTTTTTCCCCAAGCAAAAAGTGCCCAACGCCGCTAAAGAAGTTTTCACTTCAAAAAAATTAGTTTGATTTAAACTGAAGTGTCCAACTGCGGTGGCTAGACAACAGTGGTATTCGAGCTTTTATCCTCGTCTGGTAAAAGTTGTAGTTGTAGTGTAGTTAGGCTTGGGCAATGTCGTTCAGTTTACTGAAGTAGTTCAGTGAATCTCCTTCAGTGAAAGGAACTAGTTCACCATTGTAGTTCAGTAGTTCAATTAGTTCAGTAGTTCAGAACGTATTGAATGAGATGTAGTGAGTGATTTATAAATTGTAATACAAGTCATAGCATTGAATGCTTTCCAAACTATACTGACATCAGGATAGCAATACTAAAACACAATGTGTAACATTAAGCTACACAATATAATTACATAGGCTACTAGGGGAAACCACTGCGTGCTCCGCACGCCATCCCCGTTTGAACCTTCTATACACGTAATCAAGTTATCTTTTCTTTATAATAAGGCAGGATTAATAATAACCAAAAAGCTAAGATGGTAAATAATGTTAAATATTCAAAAACCCTAACCTAAAAGTTAGAAATACAATAAATAGTTGCTTCAAAATTTGAAATCAGGTGTTAAATTATCAGGTAGAAATATTAGAGCAAACAGTTTTATGTTTTGTTTTATTCAATTGGTTGCTATGCTCATAATTCACCAGTCTAGGCCTAATCTTAGGAATTTTTTCGACTAAATTTACAAATATTGAAATAAAAAATGTTTTTATCAAAATGAATTATAGTCTAGCTGTTACTCAGGGATAGTAAAGCTTTTTATTACCAATTTTTCAATCAGTTCAGTTGTTCTAGAGATCCTTCCCTCCCTACATACAAACAAATTTTACCTCTTTATAATATTAGTTTAAATTTGTTTTCACAAATTTCTTAATACACGCATATATGATTTACTTATTAAAGTAAATAAAATTATTAATATTTAAAAACTGTTATTTCGGTAAAAAAAAGAAAACTACGATCACTTCATAAGTAAGAATAACATTAATGGAAAGTAAATTAAACTAACAAACTAATACAAAGGTTTTAGTTTAATATACATTCAACACTAATAAAATATAGACTGCAAGGACAATGTACATTAACAAATATTTGTTCCTTACTTTAAGCACGCAATCAAATAAATTGTACGAAGTAAAACACGGGCATCGACTGTCTACTGAGACTGAGATAGTGAGATGTTAAGAAACAACTCCTTCATTTGGCACATATCCAAAAGATATGAGAGCCGGAATGTGAGCCGGAAATTGGGTGAGTTAGTGAACTACTGGACTACTGAACGACAATCCTTACGCTTCACATATCACCGGATGTAAAGAAAGAAAACAGTGAGCCCTTCAGTTAGTGAAGTAGTGAACTACAATCTTGTGGATATCTGAAGTACTTCATTCGGCTCAGTCGAAGTGAGCCGATCTTCTGAACGGCTCCTTCATGAGTTACACAAGTCTAAGTGTAGTTGAAAGATGTCTGCTTTTGTAACTTGTTTGTGATTGTCAGTGACAGTTTTATGAATGTGTTTAGTTTATGTTGTATGTTCAAACGGAGAATTAAATAAAGTGAAATGGCTTCATTATCTCTACCGAGGGTGCTACAACAACGGAAAACTAGTTTGGAATTAGAGCGCGAGAATTTTGAAAAGTTTCAGGTATGCATAGTGTTATAATAAGTTAGGCTAAGTAATAATTTCCTGTTGAAATGGTTGCAGAGGACCTGCCCATTTATGCCCTTCCCTTTTAAGGTTATCACTTATAATTAGACATTCGATGGACCTAAACATGATTTAACACTTTATTTTATCAGTTAATAATGATTGTGTTATTTATAATTAATATTGTTCTGTAGGCTATAAGTAGGGTGTTGTACTTAATTTAAAATATGTTTGTAATAAATAGTCTGTTCAATAAGTTAGTAGTACAACTAAAGTGTACTATTTTCTTCCTGATAAAAATATTATAATATATTCAGATTAATTTATGATGTCCATTTTCAAAAAAAAATAGTAAAACACTACTTATTTAAAATAATATCAGCTGATGACCTTTTTGTAATCACCTGATGAAAGTAATAAGTGCTACCAATGTTTACAAACTGGAAAAACTTACTGTGCATGGGGACTAAGCTAGTTTTATTTCCGGCTTTTCTAAGGAAGGATTTTCTGAGTAGCGGTGCGGCCTACTGAAAATTCCCAGGTAGGTAGTCATATTAAAACATCTTGCGCAAGTGAGTTATGATTTTCATCACTCAGGCTCCTCAGAGTTGTATTTAAGCCTAAGTTATTTGGGCGTTAGGTTAGAACCTTTTAGGTATTTTTTTAATTATTATTTTTTCATTTCTGTTAGCTCTAGGTTAGCCTAGAGTCGAATAGTAAAGTTGCGCCGTTATTTGTTACATAATTTGAAAAATTTAAAGTTTTGCTTTACAAATTTTGTACACTTAACTTACTATTTGATGGACATGCTATTTTACTATAGGCCTCAGGTAATGAGTAGCTAAGCTCATCTGGCTACTTGAAAAGAGTTAAATTATTTCTGCTAGGCTTACTCATATTAAAAGCCTGAATTTGGTTTAGATACTTGGCTCAGATAAAATATTTGCAATATACAGATAATGTCAACTTTTATCTAATCAAATTGCAAGTTCTGCTTCTTTATCATTAGACTTTTAATATGTAAATACACTATTAATAGGGACCCTCACTATAGCCTATATAAGTTTCAATAATTATAATATTTGCCAGGATCTAAGCATAATTAAGTTGAGTATAATCTTATACCAATCCTAGCGTTGCCTTTGGAATTAATATTGTTTAACATCTTTTGGAGATAATGCCATCTTCTGGAACTATAATACCATAGTACTGTACTTCTAGAAGATGGAGTATCTCTGAAACGTGCCTGGCAACAATTTAATTCTTAATAAAATGCTGTGATTTTTAGAAGATTTGACACAACATAATAAATTAAGTATGAACACTGTAACTTATAGACCTGCAACAGTTGCCGTTATTAGAAGTAAAATTATGGGAATAAATATTTTAGGTAGAGTAGGCTAGGTGAAATTATTAAAAAGCTATTCTCTAAGAAAAATGACTACTACCTACTTAATTCATTAGGCCTATAATTTTTTTAATAACACTTTTTGTTTTGTCGTTTGAAATGAATTTGTAGTTATAAAAATAAAAACAAAGCCGAGTGAGAGATAAGAATCAATTTTTTAATATTAGCCATGGTAAGGTAACTGTAAAAACATGTGTATGTTAAGGGTAAAAACTTCATTCTAAATAAAATACTAATCACACAGTTAGAGATGTTTTAAACATTATATGTATAGCTACCAAGATTGCTGATTTAACTAAAGTTATGTAGGCCTACCGTAATTATTATAAATTAATTACCTTATGTTTTCTCCGTCCAATCAATCGTTATTATTACATACATTACCCGTTTCGGCTGAGATTAAACCATCATCATCAGATCATTACAAAACTTTGCAGCAAACAATCCAGACAAACCTAAACAAACATTAAACTACCAACTTCAGTTGTGATTCAGATTATGTGGAAGAAAGACCCGGAACCAATTTTGATATTTTAATTTGTGTGCTTCAACGTAGGCTACATGTACCCATATGTGTGAAGTGTAAAGTTTTAATAATATGTACTGTTTGTTTGTTATTTTATGTCTTGACAAGTAAAACATTTTTATGTTTTGAATGTGGAAAAGAATTAACCCCCCCCCCCCCCCTACAAAATTTTGTGATGACCTGGTGACGGTGGTTCAATCTTGGACTGAGAAAACGTAAGGTAATTAATTTATTACATAACTTTTAGTAGAATTTTATTTGCCAACTATGAAATGTAATTTTCCGGCTCGATTAGAAATTATGTTGTTCGACGCATGATTGCATAAAACTTCCACTTTTTTTGGCTCGGCTTAGGCTTCCATAATTCTATTCATTTAAAAACAAATAGCCTAATTCTTTATTAATCAAACAAAATAAGATATATTTCTTAATTTGATTAAGGGTTTTAAAAATTAATTTAATCCAAATTGTTAGACTAATTTATAGGCCTAATACATTTTCAAATTATTATATGTTAATTGTCTTCAATTAGAGTAGCATTTAGACATAACATATTTGGATTTTAACCAGACCTATCTTAGTATAAATTTTAATTCTGGGAATTTAAAAAATGTGTGACAAATTTTGTTAGGAATAACAAACAAAAAAAGACCTTCTAGGGAAAAATTAAATGATTATAATAGGTTTAGTGCTATGACATAATGCATAGAAGTTATATAAATAAATAGAATGCAATTTATATACTGTAAGTAGGTATAAATAGATTACGTTTTGGACATGTAAAAGTAAATAAACTCTTATTTAAAGTAAATTTATATTTTACTCCTCTCTGTCCCCAGTGTACTTTGTGTCAACATGAATCCCTCGAGCATATCATTTTAGCTTCTCCCTCACACGAACATTTCCGAATTGATATACACAGAAAACTTAAAGCTGAAAATTACAATTCTCCTTTTAATCTGGTAGAAATATTAAAATTAAACAACTTCCAAATAATGCACGTAATAAATATATAAATACCTACTAACAAGTTTTAGAAAAACTATTTGATAAAATTTTGCCTAGAGATGACAGTTATGTTTTTTAAACCTAATCATGAGATTCTTCATTCAGGACCCAACCTTTTCTGGGTAAGTGCTGCGCTTGATGGGTCTCAAGCAAAAAGAAAACCTCCAGACCACCATCTTTTAAAATCCCTACAATCCGGAATTTTATCTGTTTTCCCCTTCTTAAATTTCCTGCTTTGTGTGACTAACAAACACTCATACAAAACAAAGTAAAATCAAGGCGGCTACATAAATGTTCTGTAACTAACATTCCATACCCTTTTATTTTCAAAACCCAACCATGAATTTGTATAACGATTTTTCTATATTTATTCAAAGAGCCAAACAAATTTCAGCCACATCAAAATTGAACTCATGAGTTTTACAGAATCATGATTGTTATTAGGAAACGAAGAAACTAAAGGATTTGCATGACATAACTCAGTGCCTAGTTGAATAGCAAAACAAGAAGAATAAGGGGAAAAGAGAATAGAAGTTATGTTTGGTTTTTAACAAAACAAATTGTTAACTAGTATCGCATGCACTTTCTGTGCTTTATTTTACTTGGCTGTTGCACAAGTATTGCCTCTTAATGACTCAACTGAGCTTAATAGGAACTGACATGCATGTAGTAACATCGTAATGACTCATTTGTTTGTAAGGACAAATGATTCACAATGTAAATCTACAATGAAATCACACGAGTGGTTCTCAAGTTATAAGCGAAAGCATGCACACACATACCAATTTCGCCCTTTTACTTTCTCACTACTGTAGTGTATACTATAGTATAGAGAAAGTATAGTGATCGCAAAAAAAATCTATGTTGAGATTTTTGTGGAAATATCCGTTTTGGGACCCCCTGAGTCCAAAAACGTGGTTTGTACAAAATGTCTGTATGTATACAAAGTTAAAGCGAAAACTATTGATCGATTTCAAACAAATTTGCACCAGACATGTCAAGTAGGCCTGTAGTATATATGCACTAAAAATAGTTTTGAAAAATTTTGAAAAACAACCCCCTTTTTGGCAAAAAAACCCCAAAAAATCAGTTATTATTTTTTTATAAAAAAACGGCTTTACAGTAACGATTTTGATAAAATTTGGCTTATTTTTAGCCTTTAATGTAATATACCATATGCAAAAAACCACATCTTTCTAAAAATTCTCGTTTAGCTAATAATAATAACTGATTTTTGGGGGATTTTTGGCCATAAAGGGGGTTTTTTTCAAAAATTTTCAAAACCTTTTTTTGTGCATCTCTATAAAGACCTAATTGACGTGTTTGGTGCAAATTTGTTCGAAATCGATCGAATAGTTTTCTCTCTAGATAATAATAATAATATTTATTAGTTAATCTCCAACTTAAATAAAAAAAAATCACCTCTCCTTCCCCACCCTACAAGTCACAGTGAATCTCTTTAATAATTTAAATATGTTTGTGAGAAAATATGTGCCAGTTCCTGGTACCGTTTATTATTTTAAGTTTTAAGCCTATTAGACTATCCCACTAAAATACGGTACTTATTTTAACGACAGTGGATTAGACATAACTATAAGTAGAACAGTAATAATTATACATTACCGGTATATGATTTCTATAATTAATTGAAAACAATTTCTAACAACCTAGTAAGAAACTATTAATTGATTTACCTACCACCAACCTTATTAAACACACTTGTAGGCTACTGTATTTATGTCACTTCAGTAGCCTGCATGTGCTCTCTTTTACTGTCGTCATTCTAGTTTAACTCAATTATAGTATTAGTGTTGGTCAAGGGTAAGTGTTAGGGAGGAGTGAACAAGTCTTATTGTTCTGTAGTTTGATAATAATTCTGACATGTCTGTGGTATGTACCTTAGCTTACTATTATAGGTTTATTAACGTTCAATATACAGAAGTGAAATTGACGTTATACAGCAAATTATTTTGTTTTAACTAATTGTATGATTGAGGCCTGTTTATTATACTTGTATGACTACTTTAACTGCTAATTTTTAAAATAATAGGCCTATGCACTTCCTTTTCTCTTTAGAAAATTTGTTATCGTACTTATGAAGAAACGTCTTAACTTTCATGTAATCTGGCAAGTCGCTATGCATAATAGGCCTACTTATTAACATTTATTTGTTTCTGTGCTAGAAATTTTAGTTAACATTTTTTTTAGATTCAGCCTACTAAATAGTTGAATGTGTACAACCATTGAAGATCTCTGAGCCTTGTTTGATTGAGTTTCTAATCACAAGAATTTAAATCTTAAAAAATATTGCTAGTAATTATTTAATTGGAAGAGGGCATGGGCGGATCCAGCCGGGTTTCAAGGAGGGGGCTGTCCGTGGGGGGGGGATAGAATAATTTTGTTGGAATACAGTGCTTGAAAACGTCCTTTTAGACTATTTCACGAGCACCCATTTTGAATAGAAATTAAGAATTATATGCTTTTCTCAAAAGTGGAATTTTATTGTAACAAATTGTAGAGAATAAATCATTAAATTGAACTGTATACTTGAAAATTTTAAATAGCCTTATTAGAACAAATAAACAAAAATCTGACAAATCTAAAGTACATACAGTTCCAGCCAGACGGGAAAAGGTAACGGCTAATGTGCTCAGGGCGTTGAAAATATGCATATTTCACGGAAATACCTGAATAGCCTCGGAATACTAAATCAGGTTTTGCTTTTTTATATCAAACGAAAATGTAGTACTTGCAATTCAAATCGGTATAAAAATCATTATACAAATATATCGATTTGTAATAGATATATCGATTGCAAAATTTGCTTTATCATTGGTTGAAAAATATCCAATTGCAAGTGTTTACAGAAAACTTCATATCTAAGAAACTATAAATGTGACGAACGATTGGAAGATCGTGGTAGAAAGTTCAAATCTTGACAAATCCAAAGGTGTCCTTATCTTCTTCGCAAAAGAAGTCTGTTTAATGGTTATGTGCCTTTAAAAAGTGACGAGTTTGAGTCTTTTGCTTGTGCTTTCTCGCGCGGCATCAGTTGATTTAGACTACAATATTACAAAGATGATTACAATGTTAATATATATACGTTTTAGAAGAAATTTATAAATACAAAAATTAAAGTTTAAAACATTTCCTTTCCAATGGTTTTTGTTTTATTGAGATTGGATAATATTTAATGGGTGAAATATTCGATACAAGATGTGTTGTCTGAGACTACTCAATAAACAAAACAAAAATATAATAACCCAAAGGAGGGGGCAGCAGCCCCCACAGTCCCCCCCCCCTGGATCTGCCAATGGAAGGGGGTGGGAAGAGAATCATATGTGGAAATAATTGACAATGACCGATATTATTGTCATATCCATAATTTTCTATGAATGGTGATAATCCAATCATTTTTTTTTTTCTCAAGGAGTGGAAAAAGTAAAAGTAATAAAAAAAAACACCAATATTAGTGTCAAATTCATAGCTTTCGGAGACACTGAGATGAATAATGTTACTCCGGAAGAATTTTAACCATAGAGGAGTAGCCTAGTATCGAGGGACGTGTAAAAACTAACAAAAATATCTATATTAGTGTCACATCGACTACGGTTGTTGAAATGAATAGTGACTTCTTCCAAAAATGGTTTACCCTACCGTTGGTGTGGAAAGGATATGTAAAAAATAATTAAAAACTATCAATGGTCCAAATCCATAGTATTCGGAGTCACTGAAATGAATAGTGAAACTTCAAAAAAAATGTATCTTCGGTGTGGAGGGTAGTTATGGAAAGGGGGCACGGTGATATGTCGAAAATAATTTTAAACTGTCGATGTTAGTGAAAAAATCTATAGTTTTCAGAACCGCTGACGTAAATAATGGTACTGCGAACATTTTTTTACTCTAGGGGTGGGAGTTGGCAAGGGTAATATGTAAAAATAATTTAAAACAATCGATATTAGTGTCAAATTAGTGCACCTACAAAGTAAGGCAATAGGGAGTGGAAGGATCAGAGCAGAAGATGGTTGATATTTGTGAGAGCAGTTTTGTTTAGAAGCCATGAGGTATGCCATCATACTAGGAAAAGAAAACCTGAACACAAAATCTCACAACAAATACGAATACGTTTACTAACTTTAAACGCGTTTCAACGACAATGTCGTCATCTTCAGTGATGCACGAGCTACAGTAACCGAACTATAACCTATAAACCTAACATAACTATAACGACAGATAGAGTTATAGTTTGGCTACTGTAGCCCCTGCATCACTGAGGATGACGACATTGTCGTTGAAACGCTTTTGAAGTGTTCAGGTTTTAATTCATCTAGCTACTTTCTCACAAATCAAGCTCGGTAGTTATTTATTGCCATCATACGTATTATTAATATTGAATTTTCTGTCAATATTGAAGCCTACTTTTATACTGGGAGCGTTTGACAATTTTTAGTCTGAGGTTTAAATTAGACCATATCACTAACCCTGCTTCAATATGAAGGTGGTCATATGGTAGGCCTACATAATTTAGGTATAAAAAAACACAATGCATTGCTTTGGCTGTTTTCAAGATATTATAATGTTTTAGTGTTACATTTTTAGCCTCAATTTAATTTTAAATGTAGACCTACCTTAATTAAATTTTCATTCTAAAATTAAAAGATGTTTATACAGTTTATTCACAACCTTAAAATTAACAAGTACATTAAATAAATGTGCTACCTTTCCCACATCCAAAATAAATTGTTCGAATGGCTTTCCAAGTGCAACTTAGCTACGAGTCGATATAATGCTCCAATCGGTTAATAATAATGTAGGCAATAATTTAATTACTATTAACCTACTTTTTATTATCTTTTTTTAATTGGAATATTTAAAATTCTTACTAAATGCATTACTAAAAGTATTCCATACTTACACATCAATTTTAAACTACGTGCTGAGTAGGCCCACCGACTGATATTACACTACAATAAATTACATAAACGTAATTTTTTCAATTTACTTGCTGATAATGTGTGTTAAGTACTGTACTAATATTGAAAACGTCATGAATACCTTTCAATACATAGATATAATAATCCAATGGAGCACAGGTGTGTTATCTAACATGATTATGTCAATCTTATCACAAATTTAGGCTTTTACTTTGTTAGAGGTTCTATTAAAAATTAGTTACATTTCAGTTTGACTAACATTACCGTTTCGTTGTTAGTTTTTTTAACGTTTAGTTTAGTTTTATGATTTGAACAATTTCAATTTTTTTATAATATTTTATTATACAACGTTTGGCCGACTAATGTTATCATAAAAAAATGTTGGAATATGTAAGTAGTTGTATTTAAATCACTAGATGTTATTAGTCAGTTTTTAATATTATTTTGTGTGCAAAGTGGTCGTTACAACCTATCGTGGTCCACATAATATTGTACCTTTTCTCTTTGCCAGTACAATTTTACTCTCCATCTTCCCTTTAACTTTTTCTTCTTTCCTGAGTAGGCCTATTTGAGGTTTGTCTGTTGTGAAATCTTTTACTTTCACCATCTTTTCTTGAACCAATCTCTTTTGTCGGGTTTTGTCTCCATTAGTCTGATCTATTTGAGATTTCAGTGAACTTCTTTTACCGATGAAACTCTTTTTGTTGTCTTTGTAGCGGAAGTTGTTTTTCGCTAGTCTCTTTGGGCGTCAATTGATTGGTCGTCTTTATTTTTTTACTTTTCTTGTCGATATTTTTCAAACTTTTTATATAATTCGTGGTTTTTTCTCAGGTGTTAGATGAACTCTCTTTTTGGGTTCTGAAAATTTTTTCAGAAATATTTTTTTTTTCTCTGCTATGCTTTGTCTGCATACAATCTTTGCGTATAACCGAGTGGTCTTTCTTGCTTCAGTGACCCGTTACACAAACTGTTAAAACAGTTCTTTTCAACGTCTCCAGTACTATGTTTGAAAGTTAGTTTTAAACAAATATTTAAAATTTGCCAATGTTTAAGTTACCAACTGGGGTGATGGAGTTTGGAAATATAATTTGAGATTTCTTTAAATTAAAATTATATTTATGTCAATAATCTTTATATAATACTAGCAGGGACCCGTGTCTTTGCACACGCCGCATAGTAATAAATATTTATGGTTTTAGGGGTTGTTCTTATATTTTCACCCCATAGCTGCACGCTATAATATGAAACTATGATTTACATAGTATATATGTATTGTAAGAAATAAATGTACCAATTTCCAGCTCTCTAGCTTAATGGGAAGTGTAATAATTAATTTGTAGTGTTTTAGGAGTTGTTACATTTTCACCCTTTAGCAGTACACTAAAAAATACAAATATGGTTTACTTTTTATATATATCTTGTAAGAAATAAATGTATAAATTTCCAGCTCTCTAGTCTTAATGGAAGGATAATAATAAGTATTTATTGTTTTAGGGGTTGTTTCAACCCTTAAATCTTCAACCCTTAAATCTAAATGAATTCTAGCCTATGTCTCATTCCAGGTCATGATCTATATATGTGTGCCAAATTTCATTCAAATCCATCTAGTAGAGTTTATGTGATTGAGAAACACATCAGACAGACACCATTAGATTTTTATATAATAGTATTTATAGATTTATGTATTGACAAATTAAATGATAATAGTAGTCAGGGGCAGAGTATGCAATCGAGTGGCAGTGGGTAGTAGAGTAGGGAGGGGTGCAGATGAGAGACTAGCTGAAACAGTACGGTATACAGTACTTACTAGAATGTGTGGTACAGGGAACTTCTAAAAAGTCCTCCCCCCCCACAGGGCTGGATTTACCATTAGGCCCAGGCCTAGGGGCCGCAAGCCAAACAAAATATTTGTTTTAGATAATTCAATCACGCAGCTGAACCACTGACATGAGTTAAGCGAATTTCCAAAATTAAGTTTATACTAGCTGACCCGTGCGAATATTTCGCAAGTTCGGAGTAGGCCTACATTTACCTGATTTAACACGTTGATTTAATCCTGTTAATTAAGTTTATTTATTTACATTGGTTTATAAAATAACAGTTTCCCTATACAATCTTACAGTGTAAAAAATCTAACTAACAGCTGTCATGCTAGTTAAACAGATGGTTAATAGATGGCGCCTTTCATTAGGAACATACAAAGTATAATATAAAAGTTTTTTTAATCAATTTTTGTTAAAAAAACATGAATTTTAAGCTGTTTGTCTATTTTTCCCGTGTAGTGGTTAAGGAAAGCTTTAAAATGATGCCTTATTCATGTAATTTGATGATGTATTAAGGAAGTTATGGCGTACCGACAAAAAAATGGTCTTGAGAAATAATATATGCGATGTTTTAGGGTTTCAACCGACTATTTAGGAAATTTTTCTACTCACGAAGACGTTGAGTAGCTGCCTCGGTGAACAAAATACATTAGTAGAATTTGTTTGCTCCTAAGCCTCCAGCTTCGGGCTCACGAGGTGCTTTGCGACTTTGCACCTCGACCTTGCGACACCCGGTTATGGGCTGCTTCGCTTCGCTAGCAGAGTACAAACTCGGCCTCGAATCAGAAGATGCCCCCACGTGGATTTGAACCGGGCACTTTTATGGTATTTCACGTTTTGATCGATTTTGGGGGAACCGAGCGAGAGCTATAAGGTCGTGTAGAAAAACAAAATGTTCTGAATAATATCCAACATTTATTTTTTTTTTAGATAATACCCTAAAAAGTTTCATTTTAGTACGAAAATTGGCGAGACATAAGGTCGAGAGTCATAAATGAGCGCCGAACATGATCCCAGAACTCGTTTTGGGTGTCTTTCAAAATTGTATATTATACGTGTTCGCCCTCCAACGGCCGCATTTTACGTCCGATTTGGTACACACGTTGGTTTTCCAAGAGCCTCGGACGAGTTCCTTAGCCAAAGAATCCAACAACTGGAAGCACTTCTTTTTAGCGAATTTCCATAGGAAAAATGAGCCATTGCAGTGGCCCTTATGGTAAGACACAAGGTTGGGAGTAGCAAATGAGCACCGATTATGGTCCCCAGAACAC